>RDPX01000080.1:2094946-2110913 GCA_003991215.1 Morbakka virulenta | reverse complement strand
GTATGTACCAGCGTTGTCCCGATCGTCGTGGGAAGCTTAGGAGTGGTGACGAAGCGCTTGGAGCGCAGTTTGAAAGAGTTGGGCATCCCTGATGTCTTGGGTGGACTCCAAACATCTACCATCATTGGAACTACCAACATATTGAGAAAGGTGCTTAACCTCTAAAGCTACTGGTCGGTAGCCGGGGTTAAGTTTTCTCGTCTGGCAGGTGAATACCATCTCCCTGTGCAGGCTGTCATGCTGGACATGAACTTTGTTTATTATTATTATTTTTATCGTTAAAATCTGTTTTCATCACAGGCAGATGTTATGCCGAGTATTTGTAAGAGAGCCGGTTACAACAAGTAACCAAAGGTCTCTCACATCCTTTCCCTAATTCAGTACTCCAGTACTTTTCTTAAAATTCTTGCTGTTCCTAATAGTGTAGTTTTTTGGGTCAGTGTTGTGTCTATTTGTATTCCTAGTTATTATTATTATTATTATTATTATTATTATTATTATTATTTGGTAATTATTATATTTGTAGTGCAGGAAATCGTTTTTAATGACTGAAATATATACAAATATGTACATTTGACGCTCTTAAATTAATCGATTTTTTAAAATGGGTGGACAGGCTATACTTAAGACACCAGGTAAAATTAAATCCCAAATTTTGTTTTAGCCGCTTGTTTATACACCTCTGCTAGTTTCTAGGGTGCGTGTTTAAGCTGCTGTTTCAGAAATTATTTTATGAGCACATTTGAATGCAAGATTGAATGCTACTGACCTTTAGTAATTATTAAAACAGTGAGATAAGAATGATCTCATCGGGTCTCTTTTCACTCTTGCTACAAGTGACGAACACAATATATGTATCAACATAATCTTAAGAGCCTCCTGGCACCGTTTGAGCTTTTCATTAATTGTCCTTGTTACAACGAAATAGTAGCACATGGCTATAGTTCTAAGATTATGTGCAAATGTGGTTTCGTATATTAATAAAGGGAATTATTAATGACTTCTAGTGTGACCCAAGAACACTCAATGTGATTTGAAGTTTTTAGGATCAATATCATAGTCATTATTTATTGTTTCTTGTTAGGCTTCTTAAGATGATTACGATATTTTTAATTGAAAATACGATGATTGATAGTTAGCGTGTCGTGTATCGAGAGAGTTTGATAAATCAATACTGTAATCCATCGATAAATACCCTGGGATATGTTTATTTTTCGGTCTCGTGTAAGGGCGTTTCAATGCACGGTTATATGTGGCTTTTTTTTCCTTGCAAGAAAGAGGGAGTGACATTGATTAACCCACATTAAAACTCTCACACATGGGAGAAAGTTTTTATCAGAAAGAATTCTGCATCAAGAATATAGGTGACTATTGTGCTGAAGTGCCCGTGGGTCATTTTCATGAATCGTAAGCGTTTACACATGACATCATCTTGCGACTGTGATTTGTTGTCAGTAAAATTGTACGTTAATCGACATCCTTTTTGTAATTATGAATTCAAGATAGATACATGGAGATTTAGAAATAGCAATTGCCGTGCTAAAATGTCTTAAACAATTTATTTTGCAGCCAGTCCTTTTTAATACACGTGATGAAAGCGCTTTATATTTCAATCAAATTGAACAATAATTCAATTAGATGGCCAAAATTGCACACTTTTTAAAAATTCTTATTGCACTTTTAAAGGATAAAATACACTTTTTGATAGCCCGTGCATACGCATTTATGATGTCAGAAAATGGACAGTCATTGACGTTCATTGTTAGGAAACATCTTTGACTAGGTGGATAAAATTGGTAGTTTCTGTCATTTGAATGTTCTAAAAGAATGAATGAATAGATTTCTTTTGTGTTTTATTCACAAATAAATAAAAGAATAGAAGAACATTAACATTATTTGCATAAGTTGAGCCCTTTGGATTCCATATTGATAAAAGTCGCATTCTTGGTGTATGTATGAAGTATTTTTAGTATTCGTTTTCGAATACTGCAATGTTGTGAATGGTGAGAGAGGAGAGTGGCAAATTGAAGGCAGCATTCAGCTTAACCAAGCTACGTGTTGCAAAGCGACCAAGTTTTTTGTTTTTGTTGTTTTGTTTTTTTGTTTTTCTTGTTTGTCTTCGATTTTTTAGGGTGTAACTTAATGTTTCAGATACGTGTTAAACCTTTCTGGTCTACATACGGGTTGCATTGCTGCGTCGTCTTTACCCCATTCTACTCACCCCTATTTCACTCATCCCTATTTCACTCATCCCTATTTCACTCACCCCTTTTTCACTCACCCCTATTTCACTCACCCCTATTTCACTCACCGCCATTTCACTCACCCCTACCCAGATTGTGCTTTTGAAGCTTATTCATCATCATTGTGCTATGCTGCATAGCATTGACACATGACTCTCCATCTGTCACGGTTCCATGTGCACGATATCATTTATGTTGCATTTTGCTTATGTAACCATGATATATTGTAAGGTATCTTCTTTCGCCAAGACCCTTGCTTCGTTTTCCATCAATTTTCCCACTCGTTACTTAATCCCCCATTTTTTTATTTTTCATTACTTGTCCAAAGAATGTCGACTGTCTCTTCCATATTTTACCGACCAATGACTTCATTGCCCTTATCCTTTGAAGCACTTTTTCATTTTTATTTATGCTTATATATGAGATTCTTAAGTATTTTGCGAAGTAACCACTTATTATCCGCTTCTAATCGAATTTTAGTCTTCTTGTTAAAAGTCCATGTTTCTCATTCATACATTAATATTGGTCATACGTAACACGCAAGTACACCCACGCGAACGTTTATTTTTGTAGTTTGGTTAACGAGAACGTGTTTCATTTGACCAAAAGTTTTTTTCGCTTGCATTATTCTTGACGTTTTTTCTGTTTTGCACGTTACTGTTTTGCCACTTCCGATTTCCACGTTACTGTTTTGCCACTTCCGATTTCCACGTACCAATGTATTTGAAATCTTGTTGCTTATTAGCTAGGGTATAAGAAGTCGACTTAGTGATAATGTCGATTAGTGAGTGGGGTTGCCTTTTTAACAACAAGTTTAGTGTGTACTTCAACTCTCAATCTGTATACCAGTGAATCCCTCAAAATGAAATAGACGTTGCCATGAAATAAACACGAGTAATATGAGCATATAAAATCCTGGCTCATCCAATTTTTTTGGGTTGTTTTTTCGACGTTTAACGTTGTGGAAAAAAAAGTGACATTCCGCATAAGCGATCAATGGGATGCTGAGTCATCCGACATCCTCTTTTAAGTCTTAATTTAAATTTTAAATCTTATTAACTTAGAAGAAAGTATTTATGGAAAAGGTATGGTGTGAGTATACTCTGTAAGAGTAAGGTATGTGAAGGACATGTAAATCCAAAGCATGAGTATTGAGCATCAATGCTTAAAGCTTAAAGTGGTGGCTTCTTTTTTGCTGTTAAGAGATTTTCATTATAAGTAATTAATTGTACATTGTTCTTTTATGTTGTTAGTAATATATGCGTTGTATATAATTAGATTCTTTTACTAATGAAGACGAAACTGGCAAGATTTAACAAGTTGAAGTTGCTATTGTGAGCTATAATTAAGCTAGTATCTGATCCTTTTCTCACAGATCGTGAATGGGAAAGAGTTCAGAAAGTGATTAAGTTCTTGTCGATAAAAAATAAATTAAAACAGAAATAGGATAATAGATTTTTATTTGTTTTACAGATTGCTTGCACCATGCTGTTGACTCTAGCTGGACATACAAGGTAAGTGCGATGGTTTTATGATCCGTGTATAAACAAAGCAGAATGACCCAAACAGAACTAAATGTTTTATCATGTACAATGCAATACAACGATTCATATGATAACCAGTAGGTAAATTTGATAGGCAAGCTTCGGTAAAGTAAGTGATCTGTCGTTCTTCAAGCGGTTTACGGCGTATTATATGCACAAAATATCAATTTGAAATATTGTTAGTATATATGTATATATATATGTATGTATATATGTAATATTGTTAGTATTATATTATTAGTCTTGGTTTTCAACAGCAGGATTTTCTTCATTTTTGTTTTCTCTTTAAAGCTAGTTATTTTGTGCCTTAAAAATCGAGGGCAAAATTGCCACGATTTATAATTGCATATATCCCATAAAAATAGCTTTAATACCCCGAAGTTGCATCAGATACTACTTTAGTTCTGTCAGACCTTTATAAGAAATTGTTTTCGAGTGTCGTGTTTGCTCATTTCTTGAACTTATACCTCTTTCACATTTATCTTCCAAACAACTAGATACATAACAACAGTGGCCTTTTCTCCAGACGGACTTTATCTTGCAACAGGTTCGAATGATCGAACTATACAAATCTGGAAGATAGGCTTACAAAGTGAAGGTAGCTAAGTAGCCTTTGGTTAATAGCACCACTTTGCCTAGTTTGATTTTTTTTTTAAGATATCTGCTTATTTCACAAGTTCATAGGTGGTTTGAAGGGAAAAAATGGTTTCAACGCACTATGTCAAAGCAAAAAGTAAAAGGCTGAATAGAAATTTTGTACAATTGATATATAATCAAGCCAACAATGTCACTCCATTAATTTTGCAATATATTTCGAAGTTAATACTTCATCTTCAGGCTACAAGGTAAAAATACAAAAACAGTAAAACTGCTGAATACAATATTTCCTATCTCATGTCAACATCTCTCTGCAGTATATACAGTTCTAACGACATCTAACACAGTGAATTCGAATCTAACGAAATCTAACGCAGTGAATTCGAATCTAACGAAATCTAACACAGTGAATTCGAATCTAACGAAATCTAACACAGTGAATTCGAATCTAACGAAATGTAACACAGTGAATTCGAATCTAACGAAATCTAACAGTGAATTCGAATCTAACGAAATCTAACACAGTGAATTCGAATCTAACGAAATCTAACACAGTGAATTCGAATCTAACGAAATATTGTATTCAGCAGTTTTACTGTTTTTGTATTTTTACCTTGTAGCCTGAAGATGAAGTATTAACTTCGAAATATATTGCAAAATTAATGGAGTGACATTGTTGGCTTGATTATATATCAATTGAATAGAAATTGCTTGTTTCTTTTGATTGGCTGCTTTGACATCTTCGAATATTCACGGTGACATTTGAATTGCAAATTAAATTCCATTTCAGTCAAAAGAGTGAACTAAGTATCCATTTTGCTACTGTTCCATCCCCTTTCCCACCCTTCCCTCCTTCCCCCCTTCCCCCCTTCCCCCCTTCCCACCTTCCCCCCTTTCCTTTAATATTTCTTATTTTTGGTTAAAGTCGAAGCCAGATCTCTAATATATTATTTTGGTTTGTTAGTAAAAAACATACAAATCCGTCTTTACTAGTTGCTAAACAACAAACTTAGTTGAGATTAGATATCATTAGGCATTATCTTCATGTAGAAATTGTGGAGAGATCCTCAGTTACAGCGTTGGCAGTGTGTCCATGTATGTGGATCTGCTATGCTGTAAAGTAAGATCAAACAGGCAAGTTGGTGAAGTTCAAAGAATCATTTATTATGTAATTTTTGTTAAAAGATGATAAGGATTTACTCCGTCATTTCCCAAGCACTTTCTAGAACAATGCGATTACAGACAATGCAGTTACAAGAACAAAGATTATTTATTTGTTCGATTACATAGTGAACAATACACGTACATATTAGTTTGAAGTGGCACAGTTTGTATAGAATGAGCACAGATGGATTGGATGTTCACAACTGAAAACTTACGTACGATGTGGTATGAGCTCCCTTAACACATGCAAATTTTGTGGACGTTTCCGAGGTATATTTTATGGATGCCATTGTACACTAAATTAATTCACTGCAAAAAGTGCCATTTTGACTTAAAACGGTGGGGTTTTCCCCCAGAATTCTGTAGGGTAGAAGTTTATGTATATTTTCTCGTTCCTTGTGGGGACAAAGGAGAAAAAAGTGTTATGTGTATGTATATAAATATTAGTATGAAAATATTTTTTTAAAACAACAGCCATTATTCCTTATTTGTTTTAGGTGTTTTTAGTTTATTGGAGACGTATGTATAAAGAAATATATTAAAAATAAATGAAAAAGAAATGGTTCAGAACGCCTTTGCCACTGCTTGGCGTAAGGTTTACGTAGGTCATGAGCTTATGTTTTTCTTCAGTATGCATTTCATGCTTGGGACTATAATTATTGAATCTAGTAAGAAACTGAAATGAAAACTATCTTTTTAACTTTTTTTCAGACTTTGCAGGTTTTGTTCAAGAGAAAGAAGGGTTAACAACGAATGGCACAAAATCAGCAAAAAAGGTAATAAATTAGGTAAAAACATTGGGCTTAGGGGTAGAAATGCTAACACGTGACACAATAATACTCAAGATTCACCTAACCATACATCTGTAATCGACTTATTTCTTCTTATTTTGTTCGACAGTTCGTTGTTTTTCATTTTTTTTACTGTACTGTTCTCTCCGTTTATTGTCACAATGCGCACCATTCCAAGCTTCTTTTTGTCTACCACCATAGGAATACAGTTAATCTAGCAATCGGCATGTCACCCGAAACCTCTGCAAACACTGGTGTTAAGCTACTTGAGATTTCATTTTCTCAGCGTTGACATTGGAAAGAAATCCAGTGTCAAAGCTATTACCCAGAGATCTTTCATGAAAGGTTGCTCTTACTATCAGGCACAAAGCACGATTCTCAGGGGACGTATCCTAAACCTCTATAAATCTTTAATCATAACGTTTATGGAATCTTTTTGCCACATTTGGTCATTGCACCTACACCCATCAGAATCTTCTGCGCCGAATCCAACGTCGAATTTTCGACCTGATTGGCCTTGAGGTTTCTTTGAACTTTAGGAACCCATTTACGTTGTCTGGCTATGGCCCGTTTCTCCCTTTTCTGCATATACTTAAAAATGACCGATGGGTACAGTCACTTTCTTTTCTTGTACCTCCCTTAAACAGACTTTGTAATATGAAAATAGGCCGTGTGTGGCAAATTGCACTTCATAAGCACTTTGTGCGTGCCATGCCGTACGATATAGTTTTTTTCAGCATTTATCTAATACCTTTTATTCCGGTTCTCAAGAAATGTAGGTTGCTGCTTTCATGAAGAATTTTTGAGTTGTAAACTGAACGGGAATCAAGAAAATTGATTGCAAACTATAAATAAGGGGGACCTAGGATAAAGTCTGCAAAGAATTGATGTAATTCTCGTTCTACTCTTATTATTATAAATTTAGTTAATCAATAACATTTCAATAGCATAATTTTAGAATCTTTTTGCAATCATTTGAACATACGTGGATTGAAAAATCTTCAGTTATTTATAGGCCCTACCGCCATTATTGCCGTACAACGTCACTGATAGATTATTGCCAAGGTAACGGATTTTTATGAAATAAAATCAGTTTACCATTTGGTTGTGTCACCTTTCACAATAACAATGAAATCTGTGAAAAATTAAAATAAAAAGAAATGGTCAAAGAAATAACACAAGTAGAAAGATTTACGCACTTTCTTTGAAATTAATCGCAACAAATGAGTTTTTAGGACATTTTCCTCGCAAGTTTTTGTTTTGCTCGTGTGATATTTCCCACACCTTGGACATTTTAAGCAGGTCCTGGTCGCACGTCGCATATTAAAAGGATTCCTTAAAGACTAGCCATCGAGGTCCTTGTTCTTCAGTAAAACTGCACCCATTCTCCGTGGAGTGTTTCAAGCGTAGGAAGTCCATTTATGCCATGAATGCCTTCCCTCGCAGTGCTACTCTCTAAATTTATCTTCTTTCATCTTGGTTCCCTGGTGACTATAATCTTAATCGGTTAATAGTTCTCAGTAACAAATATCTTGCACAGCTCTGTCGTCTACTTAACCACCCTCTTTTATCTATGCCCACCTCCTTGCAAGGTTTAACTTTCAGTGGCCTTAGATACTTGTTATGAGGAGTTTGGTTAAAAAGAAGAACGTGGTGCAATACCCAGTCATTGTTGTTTTTGTATATGTGGTGGTCCTTCAATTGCTAATTTGAAAAGGACTGATTATATTAATATGTTCTGATTAATGCATAGACCATTAATGTACCTAAATGTTACCCAGTACTGTTGGTCTTATTTTTTTTTAATTTTATTTTTTTCATCGCTGCTGTCTGCCGTTGAAGCATATAATTGAATAATTGACAAATCAAAATATTGACCTTTTAATTTTAACATGAAAAAGCTATCAGAGATGGTCCAAACCTAGCCAACATTTCCTTTTCTTTCTGTCTATTACTATTTTCCCGACACCTCTTTCGTGCTGATTTCCTTCTGAATGTATAACGTCATAACCATCTACTTCATAACTTTCGTTGCCCGTCGCATAACGTCTCACATAACCCCAATACAGTGATCCATTCACCGGTAAATGGCCACTCGAATTAACACCTCTTTCGTGCACAATGCATGCCACT
Organism: Morbakka virulenta; assembly: GCA_003991215.1. Classification (NCBI taxonomy): domain Eukaryota; kingdom Metazoa; phylum Cnidaria; class Cubozoa; order Carybdeida; family Carukiidae; genus Morbakka; species Morbakka virulenta. Next base: position 2,102,441 of record RDPX01000080.1, on the reverse strand, counting down.
GTGTATTGGAGGTTACCATTGATCCTATCTACGTTCATCCGCTAACTCTTTCACTTCGTGTTTTCGTGCGCTAAAGTACGAGACGTATACGTAATGAGTCTGCCAACAATATTAATTAATTATATCTATCCTTTTAATGGATCATGTAACATCGATTAAATAAATAAACCTTTTGATTTTTAAATAAATAAATAGATAACTAAGTAAATAAATAATGAATTATTTAATAATAAATAAATAAGCAAGCAAATAAATATAGTAAACGAGGACAGGCTACATTTCTTGTGCAACTAAACTAATTCTTTAATCATCAGCTAAAAAGGAAATGTAGTTATTGCTTAAGTTTACTATTTTGGCTCAGTGTTTACAAATATTGAGCACTCATCAGTATAAACGCAAGCCTTCGTTTGTATATATTACATTTTTTAACGCATTGCTTTACCGAGATAATACTACTAAAGTACAAGGGCACCATTAAAACCATTTTCATAGACGATTTTTGGTTTCTTATTTTAAATAGTGTTTTTGTAGTTAAACTCTACCTGAAAGATGTGGATGACGAAATGTTATGTTTTATTTCAACAGTTGTATAGCTGTTCCAATTAGGGCAGGATTTATGTTGTGTGGAGTGAGGCAAAGATGTTAAAATTAGAAAAGAAAGGATTGTTAAGGGCCACCGGTTTTTTATTTATCCAACAAAATTAACTTTGATGTTTTCTATCGCCTCCTCACATATTCGTTTTTTAGGAATGGACAGATGTTTACGTAACACAAGAACACTGGGGTTTTTTCACAAAGTATGCATAAATTGTTCGTTCTGTATAGGTTTTTAAAGAAAAGTGAGAAATGTCGTTAAATATTTGTTGAATAGATAGTCATCTTACCGAATTCTTTCACAGAAAGCTCTTATCACATGGACTGTCGATGACGTCAGCAAATGGCTTGAAGAACTTGCACTTCAACAATACGTAGAGACGTTCCGTGAAAATGCAGTTGATGGAAATGAACTTGTGCAGCTGACGTCGGAAGTCTTGTCTCAGGACCTTGGAATAGGTAAGCACTGCCTTTGTACGATACCTTTAGATTTAATTAAAGGCTTATCTTTGTCATATTTCAGTAGATTTATATTTCAAAAATCGGTGGTTTTACCTCGTTAAACTGCAAAGCAACCATTTTTTCGAGCTTCGTATCAAGTTACGCCAGCGTCGGAATCCGGTTTAAAAACAAACCCAAAGTGGTTTTAGGTTATCCATTCTTGATGTTCTGGTGGAAAAGGCGAATATTTTGTCCACCCACTCACCACCTTCTTTCTTGCTCATTATACCTAGCCTAATATTAACTAGCCTTTTTAGCACCCGACTTATATCAGCCTCACTTATAAACCATTCATGTAACATCCACCCCTGTGTTTCCCTCTTTAACACAAAACTACCTTAGAATTGGCCTGCCTAGTAATGACTTAGCTGATACTAGACTATATAATGTCTACTCCCACAAGACCTAGATAATCTAGCTAGTTAAGACTCTTCTATTTATTAGCCACCAACATATTACTTCTCCATGTTATTCCCACTTGACGAATTCCACCCGCCCATTACCGGCTGCTTCATAACACTAACGTAATGCCCCGGGCCCTAAGGATCCACCTTCCAAATAATCACCTGCAAAATACTCACCAAACGCAACCTCCCTAATGACCACTTACCTAATATGCAACTGTCTGATACCCATTTACCAGTCGAGGCATTTTGAAAACTCTTCTTTATCGTTGGATACATGAAAACGTTTTCATTTCTGCTTGGCGGACCAAATTAAGTTGGTCTGAATTTGTAGCTTATTNTAATCTAGCTAGTTAAGACTCTTCTATTTATTAGCCACCAACATATTACTTCTCCATTTGACGAATTCCACCCGCCCATTACCGGCTACTTAGGATCCACCTGCAAAATACTCACCAAACGCAACCTCCCTAATGACCACTTATCTAATATGCAACTGTCTGATACCCATTTACCAGTCGAGGCATTTTGAAAACTCTTCTTTATCGTTGGATACATGAAAACGTTTCCATTGGCGGACCAAATTAAGTTGGTCTGAATTTGTAGCTTTGTGATAGTACACTCACCAATAGGAACATTATCCTGAAAGTGTTTTTTTAAATAGCAATTCAGTCACATAGTTGTTTTTCTTTTTTTTTTTTTAGCTCCACTTGGACATCGCAATAAAATATTGAGACAGATCAAGCAAATACGGAAAGAAGAACTAGATGGAAATGTGCCAGATGAATTTTTGTGCCCGATAACAAGAGAAGTTATGTCAGACCCTGTAATAGCTTCAGGTGAGCTGTTTAAGCTTGACAGTTCTAGTGTTGTTGGCCAATTATAACAAGTATAACAATATTTACCGTAATCTTCTACAGAAACAGTGACCAGCTTTATCACACATCAGAATATTCCAGTTGACATAGTAGAACAGTTTGATGAAAATAGCTAGATCATCCTTTCCTAAATTAGAGTAGCCAGATCATCTTTTTTAAAAATTAGAGTAGCTAGATCAGGCTTTTTCTACATCGTCTGGCCACTGCGGTTTTTTCATATCAAAACTAATATTCTTTGGCGCATTTATTCAATTTTCTACCAGGGGAATGTTTATTAAAAGCATCGTTTTTTCACTTGCTTTGGAAGTAAATGGTACCTAATCAAATGCTTTTGAGCTTGTATCTGCCTTAAAAATATGTAGTTACCATCACTAGTGACAGGCCTGGGCTTGGTATGACCGCAAAATCTGTGACTTATCCTCTGGTTCCGGTCAATGGGAAGTGCATATCTTCTTATTTCGTAATGGCCAATCGATTTATTTTCTTTTCCTTGATCATTGGCTGTGCTGTGGGTTTAATTCCCACTCTTACCAGATACGATATTGTGCCAATAACAGATGCCTGACCTTATTTTGTCAACAGATATAGAAGCATCAATCTTGTATACAGAGCTTTAGATGTGATGCCCCATCCGTCGACTTTTGTCTGGTCACGTTGCATATTACCACAACAAATACTTGTTACACAGCACGGCTACACGAATAGTGTTTTGTCCGCTTTCCTCATTAGTAATCGTAAAATAAGAAGATATGGGTTGTGTCAAGACCTGCCCGCAGTCGGTAGGAAGAAGTTGTCCTACCACAGCTAACAGGAATTGGGTTTACTTAGAATAGTTGGTACTTTATTACCAAGTACAGTACAAAAAACACTTTTACTCTTGTTTGAATAATTTCTATGTAGCAAGGCAACAACATATAGAAGTATGTGATTTATTGCAACCCTTGGTATGTCGGTATTTGTTAACTTTATCCTGCCACGTTTTCTAACAAGGTTCTGCTTTTTAGGGCTTGTACGCTCGTGTTCTGCCCTCACATCATTTGCGCAAAATTCTAAAAAGTAACATTAAGCACGGCGGTGCTGATTCGACTTAAGACGTTATTTGCCTGTCGAATATTTGTGCCAATGGGTAAACAACGGATTCGCGCATTATTAAGCCTTAGTTTAAAACTACTTTGTTTTTGCTTAGTAGCCTTTTAGCTTTTAGGTAGTTAAGTCATCCAAAGTATTGGGGAAATAGAATTGCTCTGCAAGAAAGATGCAATAAGTAATATGAATGAAAGTTGGGACAATTTTCTTTCTTGGTTTTATTTTGTTTCTTTTATTTTGTGTGTGTGTGTGTGTGTGTGTGTGTGTGTGTGTGTGTGTGTGTGTGTGTGTGTTGGGTTTTTTTGAGCGGCTAGATGCTCGCAGTGGACTTTCTTAGTCTATTAAGTACTTTGCTTACGTGATATTTTGACGGCAGTTAAATAATTTTATTTCATTTGATAGATTTTATCACGTTATTAAATTGTTTTTGAAAATTTTGTTACCGTGTTACTAGAGCTTGCGGTATAGACTTTTAAATATTACGCTGCTTGTGATGTGATGTGTTTGATGACCACGTCTGCGCAATCTTTTAAGAGATATTCCTCGCATTACCGAGCCATTGAATCGATAAAGGGTTCAAATTTCATCATAACTTGCCTCTAATTCAGTTTCCCGATGATAATAGAAATTTCTCGAAGCAGAACCTATGAGATTTAAAAATGAACACTGTCCTATCGCGTCAGTTGATCATTGTAATAAAAATCTACGGGTCGAGTTGATTCGGATTTTTTTTGTTGGACCAAGTGGGGTGACTACAAAAATGTTTGCAGTCTTCTTTTTAACCAAATTAATTTCTCTTCCATTAGAATTGGATCCAGATGAACTCATCATGTCAGTGAAGTTGTATTCCGTATGATGTTACTAAATGTAGTACTTTAGCGTAGGTCATTCTCAAAATGCGCCAACTTCTATTTACATTGTGTTATTTTAGGAATTTGTTTATGTTATATGAGATCACTGATATAAAGTTTGAGGTAACAGAATAAATAATATATCGTTTGATTTTCTTTTTCGTTCGCCATAGATGGCTTTTCCTATGAGAGATCGTCAATCACGGCATGGATAGAGTCGGGGAAAAAAACAAGTCCTATGACTAATTCGCCATTGAGCAGCACTGTGCTTACACCAAATAGATCCCTCAAAAATGCCATCTTGAGGTTTTTTGGAAACAACCCTTTTTTTTGTTGATACCGATGTATCCTTTACATCAGACGAGAACAGGGTCTGTGGAAAACCTGAAAAGGGCTCAGTCGTTTCTTGAATCATACCACCTGATAGCTGACAGACCTCGGATTGTTTTTGTATTGGTGACACAACCAGAGTCGAGTATGATTCTCTGGTGACACAGTGGAAAACATTTGTCAGAGGAAAAAGCCTTGAAGGAAAAATTCAATGGTTGATAAATAGCATGTGGAACTGTAGGGAGGTTATAGATCAATATCACAGTTAACACTAGCCTACTTATGCAATAACTTTTAATGAGATTAATTGTAGCAACTGCCTTCTTGTGATAACCTGTTTCACACATTTCCATGTAACCAAGAAATATCACAGACGTTTGACTATGCAATAGAAAAAAACCTGTTCGCAGATGGAATTGGCGTTTTTTTTAAAAATTGGACACGTGGTTTCTCTTAGTCACCCATTTTACAATGGCAGTAATTTGGTTGGGGGGCTGTCAAAGAAAAAAGGCCAAAGAAATAGTTGGCCAATTTATTTTTCATTGAATAAAATTAACTTCTAAAGAGAAAAGGGACTGAGTTTCTTTTACTTTGCAGCCCTGAAAGACATGACTGAAATCTTTGATAAGAGGTCGCAATTGCAGGGTGAGAAAGCCCACCAATTATTATTGAAGCAAAAATCACAGATAATCGCAACTATGTTATATTTTAATTAATTAAATATCTCGCCGGTATGGTTATTTGTTCTAGGAAAGTGGATGTCGGCAATCCCATTTGACATACTGACATTTTTTTATATTTAAATGCTGATTTAATATATAGTTGTCCATGCGTAAGCAGCCAATTTTACCGATCTGTTAATTACAGTCCCAATACACCACGTACACTTACCATCATGTTAACCCAACTGTTTTCTCAGCACTTTCCAGTGAACAAGGGATTACGATAGGTATTTTAGTTTACTATCGGTGAATTCTTAAGCAATTGATGATCCGAATATTTGAGTCCAATAAATTTCGATTTCATATAAATTCCCCACATCCCCAACTGCTTTCATGCCCTCAATTAAGCCACAAAACAAAATACAGGATTTGATATTTTTCAGGACATTGTTTTGCTCTGCTACACATTTTTCGAGCTCAGTTTGATTTAAATTTGAAATGTCCGTTTGCCCATATATATTTTTGTTACTGATCATCTTTGAAATGCCAGCATGCTTCGAAGTATGGTTTTGCCTGCAGACTACACACAGCTTGATGACAGTAGAATTTTAACCTCCTTCCTTCCTCTCTTGTTTAAGTTGTAAATACTTCGAATTTTCTCTTGAATCACGCCCCCCTCCCCCCTACTTACCATGACTTCAGAATAGAGCCCTATTTCTAGTTGTTAGATTGATTGACTCATTTCACACAAAGAGATGCCGTTGGAAAACTAATGGAAGTATAAATTCTGTTTCTGTGTGTGTATGTGTATGTGTGTGTAAAATACATACCGTCGGAAAGAACTGTTTTCGTCCTTTTGTAAACGTTAACTTGATTCTCAAATTGTCTGAGTTTGACCCTAAAAAAATAACATTTTTCAGAATTTATGACCAAAAGTGCAGAAAAAAACGATAGGGGAAGCGCGATCCTGATTGAGACGTCATTTAAATGCTAATAAGATGTGACGGTCGGAAAAGCACCAAGGGAATGAATTCCAGAGACCATCAGGAAGAGAAAAGATTTTTGGATTAGAAATGGCAACAAGGAGGATGGACAGAAAATGTGTAAAGCTGGAAGACAGACGAGTAACACTAGAAAAAGTTGGAAGAGAGAGCACAAGAATAGCTTCTTCAGTTAAAAAGCAAATTGCTTTTTGTATTCCAATGTACAATGCTGGCACCTTTTCAGACATACCGAAAACCAAACCAGCATTGTAGAATTCGGCAAGTAAAATGGAAAGAAAATTGACACCCCATTTTTTGCAAAGTAATTAGAAATCATCCTTGAGCACTTGCATGGTGTGTAACTGTTGTTTTTGTTTCTGTAGCGGGCTGCTTGTTTTGTTTTCAACTTATTTTTTTGTCCGCATATTTTAACTCTGAGTGATAGTGCGGGTCGGAAAGGGGTGATATTGTTGATTGGTTTTAACGACAAGACCAGTCTTGTAAATGCTACTTATGTAAATAATTTTGAAATACCATTTGACGAAATGGAACAATGCAAATGTGTGAAGAATTTCATCTGAAGGAGGGTTCTTCCTGCTGGTTGATTTTCCATGGGTACCATCTCTCCAGATGAAGTCACGCATCTTCATTATTTCTGATAATTATATTATTTTAGTGTATGATTACAGTATTTTAGCACATAATTGTAATATTTTAATAGAAATCACCATACATTAGCTTTACAATAGTCATCCAGTGTTGCCACAGGCAAATTTATCAAACAGGTACTTTTCGTCGCTTATTGAAATTGCCAGTGCACGGCTTAGACCACGGGAAGAGTTATGTCTACTTTTGTTAATTGGAGTTATTAAGGCAGTTTTTTAGTCTGTTATGTTTGCACGTTGAAGGGGGGAAAATGCGCAGTCTTGAATCATATGTCAAACTTTAAAAATTATGTTTGCTCTGAATTGTGAATTTTCTTCCGATACTCTGAAAAAATGGCAACTAAAACCCGTACTAGGATAAACGAGGAATTATTACTGTATTAATAAAGTGAATGATGTGTGTGTATGTGTGTACATTTGTGTATGTTTATGTACGTGTGTGTATGTGTATGTGTATGTTTATGTACCTGTGTGTATGTGTATGTACGTGTGTGTGTATGTGTATGTACGTGTGTGTGTATGTGTTTGTATGTGTGTGTAT
>RDPX01000080.1:2085282-2092782 GCA_003991215.1 Morbakka virulenta | reverse complement strand
AAGCACCGAACTGATATGCCGTTGTTTTGTTTCTTTTTGCTCCTCGAAAGTGTGCTGTTGTCCATAACGGAAATGACAGTATGGTCCTCGAAAGGGTGATGTTTTATGAGTAGTTTTTGTAGTGATTTAATTCATAAACTGTTGACATTCTGGTTCTCTCTCTTGCGAAGTATGCTCCAACGTAAGCTTTAATGTCTTTATTTTACCCTTTACAATTAGCTGTCTTGTCTGCTCTTCCAGTATTCACAGTTACATGCACGATATTTGATGGTGTAATATTACTCTTTTTGTTGGAATGACTATACTTTATTTCTCTATTGACGTCTTTCGTTATCATCACCAAGGTATCTATTCCTTTTGTGTGGTTATATGTCATTTTGTGTTCATCATCTTCCTGAAATAAGTGTTTCCCAGCGGGAAATCTCTCCCAGTGCTCCAGAATTCTCAGCTTTATCTTTATTCCTCACACCAAAACCTATTTCTCCATCCATATCCTTAAAAGCGTCAGGTTTGTTATGCCTGTTGCTGTTTTCACCAACCACCATCTTCGGATACAGGAAATAATATCAGTCACCTGAAATTTTCATGTAAGTTTCCCTTGACACCAAAAGCAGATTGTGAAAGGACATGCAAATATGCTATATATATATATATATATATATATTACTTTATTTATTCAGGACCCAAGGTCATGCCGACGTCATTATTAGTACTTTCTCTTAACGCTACAAAAAATGTACCCACTGCATACCCCTTCACTACTTTCGCTTGCTTATTTTGTCTAGTGAACTTAAGCTATAATAATAGTTTTTCTTCTCATGACCCCGGTGATTTTCCTACCCTTACCTGCCATAGTTCAAACATTCAAACTTCCCAAAATTTAACTCTGTCTCCTTGTTCCTTGCTTACGTTTTTAACAGCAAGAGCGAGGTTCGCAGTAATGCAGTTTTACTTGTCACACAAACCAGGGGATGCTGTTAAGCATCGCTTCTTGGGGACACCCCAGACGTAACTGTACCTGTTCTGTCATTGATTTCAATCACAGAAGAATTTTGTTGGGACATTTTTAGAGCCGAATGTTTTCCAGACGCTAACTCGCAGCTGCCTTGTAAATAGCCATTTGATCCTGATATCAGTATGATAGAAAAGCATGCTGTTGATCTCTTCAGACTCCTATGGTATACGTCGCCAGCCACTTTGCCTTTTATTTGGAGCTTTGACATTACCTGCTATAGCTTTCTGGGGTTGAGCCTTCAACTGTCGGGAATAAGTATTGTCGGCCTTGGTTGAACCTGGACAACAAAACCTTAATACAATTTCGTTGGGCGTCTAAGAAGGCAACCTCCACGTGGTGATGCCTGGATGCTGACTAGCCAGGTTTTCCTGACTGGTTGGTAACGAATAGCCTTCATTTCAAGATGTTCTTCCGTACCATGGAAGAAATCGATCTCGTCTTTCATGTGATTTCGAATCTGGTTCGTCGCCGATTTAGAGAATTGTTTTTGAACTTGTGCCGCCCCTGTTGTTTTTCTCAGCAGCTTACACACACACACACACACACACACACACACACACACACACACACACACACACACACACACATACACACAATTTCGTTGCCACTTCTTCGCCAATATTGAGGCCAGCAGGATCGATTTAAGAAGGAAGTGTCAGTGTATGTCTCTAAAAACTATACCAATAAATCCAGATGTGAACATTCACAAGGTTTGCCTTCCAAATACTTTAGTTTAGTTTTTCTAACAATTATTTTCATTGTAAATTTAGCAATTAATAAATGTAATAAAGAGGTATAAGCTAAAATGGTATTTAAATACTGAAATGAAAAGGGGGCAAAATATTTAGAAGACTTGAAAAATATGTTTAAACTTCCTTTGGTAACTTCAGGTTGACTTCTTCAAACAATTATTTAAAGATGCAGGTGTCCTGGTAGAAATGGTCTTGTCGCTTTAGATTTGATTTTTGGTTTTTGGAACATAGAACCATTGTGAATATTTATGTTTGTTTTTTTATCATGAAATAGTTCTCGAAATTCTCGCAAACGTCCCTATACTTATAAACAAATGCTTTTCCGTTATGTTCCTGTCTAAACATAACATCATGTGGTTTCCTCTGATAATGATTTGCGCTCAATTTTCTAAGCTGGCTATTTTTGTCTACTGAAATGTTGGAGTATCTATGAACGTTGTAAATGGACAATACGCCAGAATAGGGAGTGTCATTTATTTGCATATAGGTACTGCAGTACAATCCATGAAACTTTTGACTTTCTTGAGTACGCTGATAACTAATGTCCTTTTTTTCACTGTACTTCAGACATGCTCTGTCATACTGTGGGTAATATGAAATGCCAAGCTAAGGTATTTGTAGGATACAGAATTATTTATTTCTATGGAAGGATACTGAAAAGAAAGAGGTGGGGCGTTAAGCTTCTTGAGTATTTCGCTGGTACCAAAACAATATTACTTTAGGTTTTTATTTTTGATATTGTTGATTAGTTCCTTTGATTTTAACTCATTTGTAAAGACAAAAAAAGGTTATCTGAGCTCTGTTGATAGAACCAAAGAAAAGGTGTCTACAATGAAGTCTAGAACATGTCTGAGCAAGCAAGCACATCGATGCAAATCTATTCTGAACATCAGTTGTTAAGAAGTTGAAGTGTATCACTTCACTTACTTCAAATAGATAAATAATTTTGGGTGTGATCACTTGAAAATAGTTGATGACATACTCAGATTTCTTGAATGGAAATCTCAACGCAAACTCAACTGTTCTCCTTTTTTTTCCAGTTCCAAGTTGACATATTTGACCTTGTTGTGCAGTAAATTCCTTGTGTTGTCTCCAATTCCCAAAGCATGATGTATTTTGTCACCTCTATCGTCGTAACATCCATCTGAAGTGATTACCGTCTTAAATGCCGTCTGTAGTGTTGACAAGAACTTTCCCAATCATGATGGAGTTTTCATCTCTATTGCCTTGAGTTCACCTGGATGCATTCAATAAAAAATGCCCCAAAGGTGATGGATTTTTTAAATCTTTAACAGGCTGTCTATTTTATACATAGGGTGTCGATAGAAAATTCCCAAATCATGACGGATTTTTTAAACTCCTAATATGTCGTTTTTCGTTAATTTCTACTGTATTAAGTGTCCTCACTCGCTTTGTTGGCGCGAAAAATAGTCCTAGCTGTCTTATCATTGAGCTCACAACAATTGTACAGATGGTAGATGGTTTGTTGTTGATATTACTTTGGGTGACATGTTTTCTTTTTTTTTTTTGTAGTAATTTTCGATGGCGTATGGCACAAACACTCGTTGATAAATATCGGCCTGGCGACCAGCGCCTACCATAGCCCCAGGTATGACAAAAGCCCCCAAACTTTGGTAAAACTCTGTCAGTGGACGTTCATAACAACTTCGGTTGGCAAACAGTGTGGCACCTCCGACTTTCCTCTTGATAAAAGCTTCTCCCAAGGTTCTCCGCCGCAACTGGTCCTTTAAGGCTAGTATCAAGTCTCAGACATGAAAATAGCTTGAAGGATAACTCCTTGAAGCTACTGGGAAGAAGTAGTAGTGAATGGTGACTGCTGGCGGAGGATTTTCCTATTGGGCAACAACGGCAGGAGGTCACTGGTCCATGTTAGCAGGACCATACCCCAGTAAGGTGGGATTGCGGTGAAGATGGCAAAGGGAAACCACTTCATTAATTTTTCTCTGGAATAGTCATGGTTGCACATTCAAAAAATATTCGCAATAACAGCGTGAAGTGTGGTTCAACATCTAATTCGGGCACCTCACTTGGTAAGGTGTCCCATGCACAGCAGGTGGGCCCAGGTCCTCATCCGGCGACTGCTATTTCTAAGAGCAGCCTACGTCGAGCCACATGGAACTTTAGGACTGGGAAAATGTAAAACAGGAAATGGATAGAATTAACATAAATATATTAGGTGCAAGTGAATGTAGGTGCAAAGAAAGTGGATCAAACAAAACAGTAGTTTTCTCTGGTGGTAAAACTCACCAGCATGGAGTGACCTTGATTCTGGATGAAAGAACAGGTAAAAACCTCTTTGGCTACAGTTCTTTGTCTGAAAGGGTGTTTTTAGTAAAGCTAGAAGCAGAGCCTTTCAATATATGCTTGTTCAAGGTATACGTCCCCACTTCTACATCCGATGAGTTTGAATTAGAGTATTTTAACAACACACTTAATGACGCTGTAAGTCAATGCAAGTCGCAGGAAGTGAGAATTATCATGGGCGATCTTAACGTCAACGTAGGCACGGATAAAGTAAGCAATATTGTAGGCAGTAATAGTTTCGGCGTAAGAAACCAGCGTGGTGAAATATGGGTGGACTGGTGTAGAAGGAACGACTAGGTAATATGTAATACATTACTTCAAACAACCACTAACATGCCTATATATGTGGAGAAGTCCAGGAGGTGATGTACTTAACCAAATTGACTACATCACAATAAATCATCGCTTCAGGAATGTCCTAGCGAGGTGTAAGGCCCTTCAAAGTGCTGATTGTGTGAGTGACCATAATCCTGTGATTGGTGATATCAAGATACGTTTAAGGAAAAGGAAAGTAAACCACGCTATACAGAGGTGGAATTGGGCCTCTATATACATATAAATAATATAATATATAATATATACAATATACTAAACAATATACAGTAGCTACAGAACAGATTAGTTGTTAAACTAAACAGAGGCTGAAGCCTGGATGGGTATCAAAGAAGCAATCGTCGAGTCTGTGACAAATTTAGTTGGAAAGAAGGAAAAACGAAAAAGAAAACTTTGGATGAAAGATAGCATCCTAGAAGTAATGAAAGATAGACTGAAAATAAATAACCCTCATCCTCGAGTGGCTTTTACCCTTGATGTGTGGTGACTCACTAGTACATAAAATGACCGCAGAAGTGTTGGTTACCAAACACTAAATAGATCCATAAAGAAAATTGTAGGAAAGCAAGAGAAGAATGGCTCAATAAACAGTGTTCGGAAATTAAAAATGCTAGAACTTCTGAGCCATCAAACTAATACAGGAAAATAAAAGAAATTAATGATAAACAAATATGTAGTTCGAATGGCTGCGTAAAGTCCTCCGAGAGAAGCCCTCTCATGGAGAGGGGAGAAATAGGGAACAGATGGAGTGAGTATATAGAGGAGCTAATTCCGCGATGATATGGGTGAAAAGCCAAATATTCCCAGAGAGTTAGATGTACCGATATCATAATACCGATATCATAATAGAATCTGAAAGTAAGATACGCATTGCGCAAAATGAAGAATTGCAAACCAACAGACCCCAATGAACTGGCTGTAGAAAAATTGAAAGCTTCAGATGATTTTAGTTTGAAGAATTTAACGCAAATACTAAATAAAATCTATACATCAGGTGACATACTACATGAATTAAGCAAATCCATTTTGGTTGTACTCCCCCAAGAAACCGGTCGCTACAGAATGCGAGTCACACCGGACGATAAGTTTCATGAGCCACTTGACGGTAATATCAATGAGAATAATTCTGACAAGAATAAAGAAAAGCTCTATTGCAGAGATGACTTTTAATCAATTCGGTTTTAGCCCAGACTCCAGAACGAGAAATGCTATATTTACCATGCAAACCATATGTTAAAGGGCCTTGGAAATGAATAGGACGCTATATATATATATATATATATATATATATATATATATATATATATATGATTTATTGACTACCATATTGACTACCATAAAGTTTTCGACAGAGTTCAGCATAACAAACACATAGAACCTCTAGGGACTTTAGATATAGATAATCGAGACATGAGAATCATCACATACTTGTATTAGGATCAAACCGCCAATGTACATATTAATGGAATCGTGGATAACTCTGTCAAAAGAAGACGAGGTGTGAGACAGGACTGTGTTATTTCCCCTGATCTTTTTGATATATACAGCGAAAAAAAATTCTCAGAAGTCGAAAAAAGTGGGTGGAACTTCCGTTAATGGAGTTCTAATAAATAATATTAGGTACGATGGTGACGCTGTGTTTATTGCAGATTCCAATTAAAAGTTGCAACGGTACATCATAGTGAAAGAACCGGGATGGACGTCAATTGTAACAAAACCATCTCTTTGTCGATAAGTAAATCAAACAGAGCTCCAAAATTTTCAATTAAGATTGGTGGAGTTAAAATAAAGCAAGCTAATAGTTTCAATTATCTTGGTTCAATGATCACATCTAACGGCAAATGCGAACAAGAGATAATTACAAGAATTGGCCTAGCAAAGAATGCTTTTACTAAAATGAGGGATAATTTCTTCTCTATCAGTAAANATGATTTATTGACTACCATATTGACTACCATAAAGTTTTCGACAGAGTTCAGCATGACAAACACATAGAACCTCTAGGGACTTTAGATATAGATAATCGAGACATGAGAATCATCACATACTTGTATTAGGATCAAACCGCCAATGTACATATTAATGGAATCGTGGATAACTCTGTCAAAAGAAGACGAGGTGTGAGACAGGACTGTGTTATTTCCCCTGATCTTTTTGATATATACAGCGAAAAAAAATTCTCAGAAGTCGAAAAAAGTGGGTGGAACTTCCGTTAATGGAGTTCTAATAAATAATATCAGGTACGATGGTGAAGCTGTGTTTATTGCAGATTCCAATTAAAAGTTGCAACGGTACATCATAGTGAAAGAACCGGGATGGACGTCAATTGTAACAAAACCATCTCTTTGTCGATAAGTAAATCAAACAGAGCTCCAAAATTTTCAATTAAGATTGGTGGAGTTAAAATAAAGCAAGCTAATAGTTTCAATTATCTTGGTTCAATGATCACATCTAACGGCAAATGCGAACAAGAGATAATTACAAGAATTGGCCTAGCAAAGAATGCTTTTACTAAAATGAGGGATAATTTCTTCTCTATCAGTAAAAATGAAGCTGTATGTTTTTAATTGTTATATTTTCCCAATATTGCAATACTCTTGTGAAAACTGGACAACCACTAAAAAATTGGCCAATGAGGAAGCTGCACAGATGTGCTTTTACAGACGTATACTCAAAAATATCATGGAACCATATGATAACAAACGAAGAAGTACTGAAAAGACTTAACGTTAGATGCAATATTTTTAAATTTTTAAGACGAAGGCAGTTTGAGTTCTTTGGACATACTGTTAGGAAAGGAGGGTTCGAATATGTATCGATTACTGGGAAAGTAGATAAATGGAAAAGTAGAAGAAGAAGTAGACTCCTTGTGTATGTGAGGGGACTAGCAAAACTGGCCCACTGCTCAAATTTGGAAATCATAAGAAAGGCAAATGAATCGAATCGAATGGAGAGCCATGGTCGCCTACGGGTTATCAAGCCATGGTACCTAAAGAAGAAGAAGATGACGTAATTTTTTGGGCTCCGTTATATTTTCTTGGGGCTTTTCTTGAAAATATGCACATTGAAAGCGGT
>RDPX01000080.1:2075282-2080282 GCA_003991215.1 Morbakka virulenta | reverse complement strand
ACATTGAAATTATTTTCACAGTTTTTAAGAGACAATAATTAGCTCTTTTGTTTTCAAGGTGATGTTTCTAAGAAAAAGCAACGACTGCAAGAGTTTTCGCCAGATTATTCAAAATGAATGAAATTGTAAGCACGGTATCTTGATAACGTGCTTACAATCTGCTACAAACAGCAGACTGAGTTCCAAAAACGCACCCTTACATATAAGTAGGCATCAAAATAATGTGCAGTGATACATCATATGTGCATCCCCTAATGTACAGAAAAGAATGTGCTGAGCGCAATTTTACGATACAGTTTGTAAATCTATCATTGCAGAGAATTTGCTGATGAAGGCGTCATCAGGGGAAGTAATTAATAATCAACAGTGTGTAGCTTCAGTGAAATATGATTACATTGGTGACCATCTTTCCAGTTCCTAATGGCAGGTGTAAATTTGATTGTGGTTCATGGTACAATTGGTGGTAACTATACATCCTTGTTTAGTTACAGAAACGTTCAGAGGCTAAAACGTAAAAGGAACCCTGGGTGTTGAAACTGTGTTTCTGGTTACGGTTCTAGATTCTAAATGCTGATCAAAGCTTAGCTTCAATAGTATTTTGGAGTGATGCCATAATTAAGAATGGGTATTCGTAGAACTCGGCTGCTGCAGTACTTCAGTATGAAATGAAAAACAAAACCACGACATCATGACAATAAAAAAAAGCCTGCTTTCCTTCATTTTGTTTTGGGCATAAATGGTGAGAAAATTAAGGGAAAATAACTAGGGGAATTTGCTGTAGAGAAAACACTGTTGGCATCAGCATGGGAATCATGGAACCTGTAGAGATCGCGGCATTGAGTACACAGCAATTAAATGTTGCTTTGCTCATTGTGTTAGACAAGAAGAAGTCACAGGGACGAAACCTTTTTTGATATCTAATTCATAGTAAACTTAACTTTCGCGTGCCTTTCAACTAAGAAGTTTTTCTCTGCTAATGGTGAGTAAGACAGGAAGAGCAATTTCGATGCAGTGCTATTTTCCTGATAAATTGATGACTATTTTGTTTCTCCTTACAGGAATTCGTAATTATTTATAGTGTCTTCGACTTCATGTTTCTCCATTTTGTCAGGTGGCATGAAATGAAAACTACAACGATCACTATATGTTAATTGGAATATTATTTTTTATGCTTCAAGTGGTTTGCTTGTATCTAAAACCTCCAATTTTTCAAAAGCTGTCTTTAATATGGATTGATTAATATTTTCCCCACGATTGTGGATGCCATTTTTCAACTCCCATCTTTATGGCTGCTGAGAGTGAAATTTGAATTTTCATTTGAATGGTTATCGTTGGAAATTTCAGAGAATCCAGAGATTTTTATTTGAACGGTATCTTTTCCACAACGTAGTGCAAATTTATATAATATTCAACACTTGGCAATTGATGAACCACTTTTATTCATTAATTCCATATTGTGACTGGACGGGCTTGTTCTAATTAGTGCCACCATTATGGACTGAATACAAATACCCGCCAGAACAACCCACATTTTCTATGCTTTTAAAGACTCATGTTCAGTAGAACGATTTAGGGGTCATATGCAAAGAAAACGCAGCTATTTTGAAGAAAACGAATCATTGATTAGTGATGAATAAAACCCGGTCAGCCTGAGGAAACCAACAACTTAAACGGCCAGCTCAAGCAAATTGATCCTGGTTAAGTATCCATCTTGCTACACGGAACCACACTAGAAGGTAAATTCTATTTCAAAGAAGTGTTTTTGGAGATACAATAAAATGTTGTTCGAATATAATAAAATCCTTGTGTAGGATTAGTGAAATGTTTGTCACATAAATATCCATCTGTCTTAAATTTAATGCTTCTATATCGCTTGCTTGAATTGTTTTCAAGTTGTAGTATATGTATGCATATATGCTCGCATACAAAATTAATTGCATCCGGTTATTTCAGAGGTATTATTAAAAGCAGTAAATTAACTTATAGATGTCAAATGAATTGTGGTCAGTTTTAAAAACTTGGAGATTTGAAAATATTTTAATATTTTGTGTAACTTTTGGTTCGGAAACAAATATCCAAGCCAACTCAAAGTATTCTGAAGGTATAGGGATCTTTCAACTCTTGTTTATGTTGACCAGATAGTTCTGTAGATGCAACCCAAAAAACCTCTTATGTTACTGCAACTCCCAGTCAGCTTAGGCCCTAAAGTATCGTATTATTTCTAGCTTACAATTGACATAACCAAGCGAGATAAATAGACTCAGCTGACACGAGGTTATGAAATCCAGTAATTACGATGTTTTGCTTCAAAGTGATATTTAAAAAATGATATATATATATACTTAATGTGTTAGTTTTGATGTTGGATCAAATATGTTATTTTACTTGTGGACCAATTTTCTTATTTCGCAAGAAACAATTTA
The DNA here is from genome assembly GCA_003991215.1 of Morbakka virulenta. Classification (NCBI taxonomy): domain Eukaryota; kingdom Metazoa; phylum Cnidaria; class Cubozoa; order Carybdeida; family Carukiidae; genus Morbakka; species Morbakka virulenta. The sequence continues at coordinate 2,077,859 of RDPX01000080.1, read as the reverse complement.
ATTGCGATGAATGAAACAAAAACAGATTTCTTTTATGGTTGTGTATTCGAGTGAATGCGAATTCTCTTAGCAACAAAACTAAAGCAAAAGCTAAATTATAAACTAAATCCCCTTTTCAATAATTCATAACATTAGTTATTAGATAAATACATTCATGACGTAACTTTGAAATAACTTGTTCTTTCTCCCACTGGTAAAGAATATTTTGATATGATTATAATTTCTTTTTTGATTTTCTTTTTCGAGTAAAGTGAAAGTAAAGTACATAAGAATTATTTAGTAAACCACAATTACGTTAGAAAAATCTGCTAAAAAATGTTCCAGATAAAGTAACCGGATGGTGTTTGAGAACGAATCAAAATATGCAATTGAAATGACCTGACTAATATGCCACAAGGTGCCCACACAGTAAGTTGATCGATAAGTTGGTAATCGATGCACTGAAGGTAGTTGCCCATAAAGTTGATTGGTTGGCAGTCTGGTTTGAAATACAGTCAATAATCTGCTTTGCAATATCCAAAGTCCAGTGTCGATTATGAATATTTCATCATTTCACGTTGCAGAGAGTAGTAGTGAAATAAAGACAGAAGAAAAGAAAGAGAAAAAAGAACAGAGAAAAGACAGGAGAACATGCAGAAGAGAAAAGAAGGAGGAGAAAAGACAGGGAGGAACGTGAGTGGAGCAAAGATAGAAAAGAAAAAGCAGCGTAGAAAAGGCAGCGGAAATAAGGCATCGGAAAAAAGGCAAAGGACAAAATGTTGAGTGATTATGAAAACTATTAGTATTCAAGTACACTATAGCCAGGTTTCATTAGTGGTTTTCACCAAAGCTTTATATGAATAGAAAGCTTAAAAGTAAGACATTTATTACACCCTAAACACAGGTAAGCAAAAGTAAATGCATTGCTTAAAAGACAGTATGAGCACGATGATAAGTGTGGTTTTTCAAAGTTCACGTTAGTATCGTACTCACAGATCCACTTAAACACAAAGTTTATTGGACGTGTTACCTTTTATTCAGAAAACGCCTGTTGTAGACTGCTAAGACTTTCACTAACAATAGTTACAAAGTGCTTATTATTTCATTAACAGACAGAACGGTATGTTTGAAACGGATATTCGTGTAATGTCTTTGGAGCGGGTCTAGGTATACTCAAAATACCCCCCCCTCCCTGGGTATAAAGATTCTTAGAGATTTTGCAGCTCAATTTAACTATAACTTATGTTCTCTCACTTTTTCAGGGAAAAAAATCAACTTGACCTCAAGTTAAAAAAAAAATCAAAATGACGGATCCCACAGGGAAACTCATGCTACCAAAATTTATACTCTGCCCGGGTTGCAACATAAGGTATGATGATGATCAAAGAAGAAGAATAATGGATGCATGTGGACATCCTCGCTGTTTCACTTGCCTTTGTAGCAACGCTGCTTGCCCTTACTGTGAACGTAAGTATAAAGATTGTGTTTGTAAGAAACCATTGATTTTTTTTTAGTTTTCGTAGGTTTTAAGACTGAATACAGTTATGCTAACTTTGGTATTTACAATTAAGTAACCAAATACTCGCAAGTAGTGGTAGGGCGCCAGGCGTTCGTACCTACGCCATATAGGTTTAAGGATGCGGACTTAGAGAGCTCTTTCTGCCAAAAGTAAGAACATGTGTCAAATCTAAGAACAATTTTGCTTTTGTGTGTATTTTCAAGTTTTACCTCCTTACACTTAACATTCAAATAACAGCAGTGACGTACATGAAGTTTTCTTTTTTTTCGTAATTGGGAGTTTAGTCAAAGATAGCGACAATTTGATATTAGAATCAACCTGCGACAGGCATCAACTTGAAATTAGTTTATTTGATAAGGACGCTTATTTAAATATTTACAAACCGCAAACACTACAATAATAAAAAAACAAAACAGAATCATCTTCTTAGATAAAGTGCCAGTCAAAGACCAACAAATACCAACATTATGAGATGTACACTATTATCAATATGCGTGCAAGAATAAGGGTGACTTGCTGCGTAAAGTTTTTTCAGGCAACTGTTATTTCGATACAGGAAAATACCATGACCTGACGTGTTAAATTATTTGAAGGAAGTAAAGTTTCCAGTCATACAATCAGTGAGTTTTTTGTTCCATAAAAAACAGGAAATTGACAAAGCACGATCTTTAGACTTGTCTGGGTTTCATCTGAAAGAGGGAAACCATTTAAAGGCTTTTGAAACCAAATCTTTCGTGGAATACTGTTGATCGAAAGGTCGTGATTCTTTGATTTTTTCTTAACTTCTCATGGAATGATCATTAGGTACGTGGTGAAATAGTTAATACATTCCCTTTCTCTCTCTAATATGCATTTGCTTGATATATATATATATATATATATATAGAGAGAGAGAGAGAGAGAGAGAGAGAGAGAGAGGGAGAGAGAGAGAGACACACACAGAGAGAGGGAGAGAGAGAGAGAGAGAGAGAGAGAGAGAGAGAGAGAGAGAGAGAGAGAGAGAGAGAGAGAGAGGGAGAGAGAGAGAGAGAGAGAGACACAGAGAGAGAGAGGGAGAGAGAGAGAGAGAGAGAGAGAGA
>RDPX01000080.1:2031626-2049368 GCA_003991215.1 Morbakka virulenta | reverse complement strand
GAAGGTACGTTTTGCAGCCGGCGACAACATGAAGAAGGGCTTCTGTTTCAAAGCAGGAAGAGCAAGAGGACGATAGACTAAGTTTCCATTTAGATAGATTTTTACGGGTTGGAAGGGTATTATTCAAATAACGAATGGGAAAGCTGATTATATTTTTGGGCAGCTTACTTTGAACTTCGGACCAAAACTTGTTATATTTTGAAGTTGCGTTGTCAAAGAGAAATGAGAGAATAGTACCTTGAGTAGTAAAATAAAATAAAGTATTATTAAGTATATTAGTAAAATACTACTACTAATAATAATAATAATAATAATAATAATAATAATAGTAATAAAATGATGTCCCTTCAACAGTAGAATTGAGAAAGAAGAAATGGTAAAGGAAGTTGTTAATGCGATTTGAAGTATGAGATAAGATCAAAGGTGAAGTCAATAAAGTTTTTATCATTTCAATTATAATCAAAGCGGCAGTGACCAAAAAATCAACTTTACCTAGAACAGCTGAAGTACGAGGTTCAGGTGGAGGTAAGGCAAAGAGCCTGCATTTTGGGGACAGCAAGAATACTGAGGAACCTTTTGGACACAAAGCAAAAGAATGGTAGATAACAACAAGGTTAAATATTAGTTGACGAATAGAACCTACCTGTTAAAGCTACAATAATTAGCCTGTTGGTAGGATGTAACCAGTAATTTATAATAATTTTGTGAATTAATAATAATGATATTAATAATAATGATAATAATAATAATGATTCTAGAAAGTTTTTCATCCTTGATATCTCATCTCCTAGTGATAAGAGAGTTGTAGCGAAAGAACAAGACAAAATTCAATATTATTCCGAGCTTAAGAGAAAATTTGAAAATGCTCACATATTGAAATAACTCCAATTGTTATTGAAGCTTTAGTAATTGTATCAAATAACTTGGAAAGCTGGATAAAGAACATTATTTGAGGAGTAGCATAGCACATTTATAGAAAATCACTCTTTTAGACACTGGAAGCATACTGAGGAACATTCTTGAGACCTAAAGTCACTGGTTGTAGCCTGCTCTCAAGAAGAATATATCATAGCATCATCACCGAGACATAAGGAATGATTAAAAATAAAAATAGTTTAATAATAATAATAATAATAATAATAATAATAGTAATATATGGCGTATTACAGTATCTCTATCTCTCTAATATCAGCTTTGGCATCAGTAACAATAATAATAATAGCAATAATCGACTCTGAGAAAATTTCTGACCAGAAAAATAGGGCTAATGACAATCTCCTCCTTTTATGAATCGTTGTTGTACTAAGGGAGTTTAAGGTTGCTTCTGTAGCAAATGAGCGTACAGTTTTGCTTGGTCTTTTCCTTTTGATGTATTTTGCTTCAGTAGACCTGTCAAGGGAGCAAACTCCCTCTTGGGTAATCAAAATGCCCACCATTTTTCATTATGAGTAAGTATATGATGAAAAGAAACGCACTTATTGATATATTTAAAGAAAGTGATTTTTACAGACTTTGTTCTTGTTTCTCTTCTTATAATATTTTTATACACAACTTTAAAGCAATATAATAACAGCTACAATAATATTTACATAATATATACAATAATATTTAATACACATCCTTTAATATTTTCCCCTAGGCACCTCACTACCGACGTTTGATCCCAAAGACCTTGGAATCTCTGGAATAGATTTTGTACCAAAGATGCAGCAAATAAACCCAAGCAGGATCGTACCTAGAACTTGGCTCTTTGAAAAGGCACGAATTGCAATGACGAATAATTTAGAAGAAAAGCCAGTCTCTCGTGGAACAACTATAATCGGTCGCCCAGGGTCAGGAAGGACAACTTTTCTTCAAAGTATTGTATGGCCGGAGGTATTTGAAACTCAATATACTCTTAGCCAAAATGGCAAATGGTCCTGGAATGCCTTTAAAAATTCAATCTGCGCTTATCATTTTTGCCAAAACGGGGAAAACGATACTTTGTCAGTACTTGAATTTTTAAGAGGTTTAGTGGCGATGTTGCTGAAAGCAAAGGGACTTGAGAAATATAACGCAGAATTTTTTCAACAGGATAAAGCAGTGAATATGATTTCTGATCGCATGATCTACGTACAACCGGTGAATATATTAAAAACCTGTATAATTGACTTGTTTACGGACGTTTATAGTGAAACCCATCCATGTGGATGCTTTATTATTGTCATTGATTCTAATGAGCACCTTTGTGTTGATTGTGATCCATGCAAATGCATTCTTGCTTTCCTTGCTAACACATTATATTTATTTCCATCTTGGATTCAGTTTTTGATTGCTGGATCAGTCAATAGTTTGCATGATCTACGTCGTCGTGGCAAATTTAATGAAATCTTTATTGATAAAGTCTCAAATTGGGACGTACAGAAAGATCTCCGTGCCTGTGCTGATTCACTATGGCAGACTTCCGGTCCAATTGTAGAGCATTTGTCTCAAAAAGAGATAGTTAATGCTGTTGAAGACATTGTGCAATTAAGCCAAGGAAGTCTCAGTTATATCATTCTTATGACATCATACGTCAAATCACAGCTATTAAATAGCCAAACATTACCAGTTAAACTTCCAGAGACATTTTCAGAACTTTTTGTTTCTTTTGTCACATTAAAACACGAAGGCCTAACTCAATCTAAAAGAGAAGGAATTATAATGTGTCTTATGGAGGTGATGCTGGCGTCATCAACAGCTATGATGGAAGACGAAGTGTTTTTAGCTCTTGAATATAATGACGATGTATTAATGCAGAAAGATAATATTCGTTTATGCTTAAAGGATTTAACAGATTCCCAAGTTCTTATCAAAACGAAATCAAACAGAATCCTTATCACTGATTTTACTCGCCAGCTGCTTCACATTACTGCAAAATATGGCATCCTTCGCTTGAATGTGAGGTAAGTGAAATGGTATTGAGTATAATGTGTGGGTGTTATTCTGATTTTAAGTGAAAGTGTCTCTCGGAATTGAACTCTTTTTAGCAAAGGTATTGCAGACAACTTTTGATGTTTTCTTTCCCCATAATTCTAATTGTCATTGTTAGTGTCATTGAATAATATTGCTAATGTTGTTATTATTATAGTACATGATCAAAAGCATTTGCATTGAAGAGAGATAAACAGAATTGCGTCTAGAGCTAATAATGGGAAGGTAGAGAAAACATCATTTGATAAACATTAATGCTTTAAACCTGCACAAGATATGGTAAAGGAATACACAGTAGCTAACGAGGAAAGCATAACACTGAAAACGCGTCTAATAAGCAATTTTAATTATTGGAACATAGGAATATGAAGCAATTTTATAAAATTGTAACGATCAAGTAGCAGCAAAAATTAGAATTTACATTGTACACAGTAATGAATTCATTATAAAAAAATTAAATATAAAAATTAACATAATTGCAGCAATAACTTTGAAAAAAAAGAGAAAAAGAAAAAACGTTAAGCCAAGAAATATGAGTTCATTTTAGAGTTAAAATCATTCAAATCATATGATGATGGAAGGAACCACCGAGAGTACAAAGATTTCCACAACCTAGCTATCAGAGGAGAAAACCCCTCCTTTCATAAAAAGATTCATAACAACGAGGTGGCACAACTGTATAAGTATGAAGAAATGAGAGGAAGGAGCTACAGTGAATGCAAGGAATTGTACTGGTGCTACTTGGGAAAGGTCATTAGACTGGGACGAGAACTAAAGAAACAAAAACGATTGCTGATAGAAGGAAGCAAAGGACTTGGAAGAAAATCAGAGATTTTAAAGAGTTAGTTAATTGACAAGTGTCACCGAACCCTCCCCCCTCCCCCCAAGACTGATTAGTAAAGAAATTTAAAGCAGACACTAGGAATATTATTGCAGATTATAGGTAAGAAAAAAGAACTAGGGGTAGATGGAAAGAAAGAAGATCTCATGGTTTTTCCCACTCATTGATATTTATTGATTACTTAATGAGAGGGAATCAGACTTTCGTTTCTAAAAAGTTTAAGCAGAATTATTTTCCAGGGTGAAAGAGTATGCCAGTATCCCTGTGTAATAACATAAATTTAAAAGATAAATTTGTTGCCAAATAGAGTTTTTTATTTTGATATTACCTTCAAAATCATCCTCTACATGATTAACAAAATAAAACCCAAACTAAAATTATAAAATTTACAATGAAGTTATCCCATCTTTGCGTATTTTAGTCTAAAAATAGGAAATCGTTTACTTTTATGTGTCTAGGAATACTATTACTTTGAGAAAATTCCTAGCAATCCCTTTGTGCGAAAAAGGTAGGTCATTGGTTTGATGAAGTGTTATTAAAGTCATTGAGAGATATTCATACAGAAATTTGACGACGTTTTTGTGAAACAGAATAATGTCTAATTAGAAACTTTAAATGCAAATGATGCTACAGAAACACTATACAAAGAGATCAGTCAGGAAATAATCGATTTTTTGGCAGATTAGAGAGGGGATCGCTTTGTAAAGCTTGAATTTAATGCTTGAAAAATTGATAATTGAAATGATTATTACCATTCTCTGTCGGAGAACATTAGCTGAAATGGTAACAGTTAGTACAACAGGGAGCTTTAAGAGCAGGTGGTTGTTATTTGGATGTTGTCAGTAACAAAATGACTACAAAGCTAATATAATATACTGTCATGAATACAATAAATTAATAATTCAAAATTAGTTAATTGGCATAACGTTGCACTGAAGAACTTTCATACTTGGCTTTTCTCTTTTCAACTCTTGGGTGTGCTTGTTTGCTAACCAACATTTTGAATTGATCATCGTTAGCTGTTGACGCAATTTAACTTTAAGCTTTCTATTTACATGATTGTAGCTTTTATTTTAGCAAAGATAATTATAAGGTTTGGGGCTCTCGTGGATTATGTGTCCTTTGCTGTTTCGCTGTAGTGTGGATTGACACTTCGAGGCCTCTCAATGACAAAGCGAGCTCCACTTTTACGAATTTATTTAACTCTCTACTCCCATCCCCTCCATTTCTTTTCTCAAATAAGTTTCTAAACAGCTGATAAGTCAAGACACTACCCAGAAAATAAAATACAGCAGGAAGAGGAGAAAATAAGATGGTCAATGTGGGATGTTTTTCAAATTCGATGTTGCTGCCTGAAATAGAATAGGAATGGAGTGGTAAATAGTTCTGTTATCTAAAAAAGCTTAGTAAAAATGACTTTACTAAAATTACGAGTTACTGAGGTCACAATTTGATTAAGATTGCAATGGTACTGAGATTGAGATTCAGGCTTGAAAGGTAAATGAACATTTTATACACATAATTTTGGTATAAAAACAATTTCTGAACATGGCATACAAGCAATAGTTATTTCTTTACACAAAAAATATTTTTTGCCAAAAATTTTACTTGCGAAATTCCAAATTTTTACTCAATATTTTTTGTGTAGCTTTTCTTTTCAAGTACGGTTTTCTGAAACTCTCTCCCTTCATTTTTCTCTCCTGATCGGTGCAACATTCAATTTCTTTCAAACATATATCATTGTCCAATTTTCGCTCTTACTCCATTAGTGATACGTTATTCCATCCCTGCTCATTATATTCTTTCTTGAGACGTCCTTTATGTTGCTTGATATATTTTTGTTGTGTAAATACATAATCACAAAAAATATAATGTGCTATCTACATATGTACACACATGTATGAAAACAGGTATGTATATATATAAATATAAATTCGTATGTGTTAAACTATATAAATATAAATAATAATATTAATATAATTATATATATGTATATATTTACATACATACAAGGTAAATAGAGCAAACTCAAAATTTGCGTATATTCGCTCTGGATTTCCATCGAACACTGTAAATGATAGCAGAAGAACATTATTATTTTCGTTTGTTTGATTACTTTTATATATATATATACATACTACTCAAAAAAGGCCATTTGGAATCTTTTTTTAATATTTTTAGTTTCTATTGAAACCAAATTTCTATTTTCACTAATTTGTTGCTGACAATTCCTTGAAATCTAATTAGAAAGAATACCTTAGAAACATGTATCATTGCGGATAATTAAGTTCAATATTTTGTGTGTATGGCTGGTGAAAATCAATAAATTCTGACTTTCGGAAATAAATTTCGGTCAAGGATTGGGTTTTTTTTCAAATCTAAGAAAATCGTGTTATTTTGTAAGAATGTGTTCAATTTCACAACGCATCCTTTATATTCTGCCATTTACAAAAACGCCTGATAAGGAATAAGTTTCAGCAGGCAGCTGGAAACATCATTCCACTTTTCCTGATTTACAGATTAGTTTTTAGTTTGCTAGCAATCTAGTGACAAAGATCAAAATATTTTGACAGGGAATAGTCATTGCCCATGGATAATCTACTTAGAAATATTTTCATGAGAGGTTTAAAAGCTAAAAAATTATTTCTTTCAGCTTTTTTCAGTTGAAAGTCATTTGAGATACAAAAATGCATTAGGTCATTTTGAAATGTACAATAGTCTTACGAAGCTAATTTACTATTCATTTCAATGTCTTAATTCGGAGTAAATCAAAGCTTAAGAGCCGCTTTTTACTGACCTTAAGTGACTCAATATTCAACCAAAATATTCTTACGCAAGGTTGTTGTCTCCACAGAGTTTCATGATAGCATAATTAGTCAAATAAAAAATACTCCCACACTAGATACTATTTGTTGAAAAAAATTCATTTCATTAGTAATTTTAATATTTATATCAACTTAACTGGAATTATGTTAAGAGGAAAGAGACGAAAGCATTTCAGAAAGCAATCAGAAGTATGTTTTATTTAGTTGTGATAATCTAAATTCTGTTCCTTTGCCTCAGTCTTGTAGCGACTTTAAAAACCCAAATGTGATGCCTTTGCATTACAAATAATTCTTATTGCTAGGTATTTCACGCTATATCACTGGATTACGCATTGTGTTTAAACACACCCAACAACACGGATTACGAACCCAGAGTGATATCTTAATTTTCAGATAAGCATTACCTTAGAAGATTGCTATTAATTTCTGAAAAAAGGTTCTACTTATTTGTCAGGGACAACTTCTCCCTTACTGTGTAAATACTCCTCTTTTCTGTGTCAGGATGTTTGTATAAGTTACATGCAACACTCCAAAAACCTATTGTATTTTCCCCTGAAATTATAAAAGTGCGCTTTCTTAATTTTTACAGTTTCACTGCCTATGCTGTGCACCCCACAAAAACTGACCAAAGAACATTGACTTTCTTCCTTCTCAACTGAACTGAAGACATCGAGTCCTTATCCCAAGCAATGAGTAACAAGTTAAAAACTAAGAAAAAGTTGGAGAAAAGTTTAGTTTTCAGTTAGTTAGAACAGGTGAAAAATCGTCCAATTTCAGAAAATATACTGTTCCATTTAAAGAAAACACAAAATTGTATCCAAGAGAATAGATGGAGAGTTTTAGGTTCAAAACTTGTACAAATATAGTTCACTATTTGATTCACGCTAGCTTGCTTACAGACAGCTAACGATTGAGATTGTTTATGACAGCTCAAAAAATGTCTTGATTCATTTAAAAGTAATAGAAAAGTGAAAGGTATATGTACACCGAACTGAATTCGTAACTGTACCTATAGTTATCATATCTACATACTCTACTAGCTGAATTATAAGCCATATGGCAATAATGAGCATAGACTCTGGCTCAAATCCAGTTGGATGCATAGATATTATATATTTTTTACAATTCCAAATCCTCTCCATCTATATTATATTAAAATAAATAATCAAATTGTGCAAAAGAAATGCTGATGAAATCTTAGAAATCTTCACTGTATGCTTAGCAAAACGTCAAATTGACTGAAATCAAATTCTATGGTATAAGGCTTGCTTAAGGATGTCAGCAATGTTTTCTCTCTGTTATCTTTAATAAAAGATTGCTTTGATCTAGCGCAATAAGTTAATTAAGATAGATTGTATTATCCATCAAGAACCTACTGAAAAAGTAAGGGTTTTCTATTTTGTCGTTAAAATAATGTTTCCTTTTTCATAAAATTATTACAAATAACATTGTTTGTCTTCTTAATTTTTAAATACATTGTATTTTACTTTTAAAGCCATTTTGGCAGGAATAGTTTTTACTCAGTTTCAGTTTAGTCCAAATAAGCTCTGCTCAAATTCTAGTATCACGCGATTTTAATAACAATTAAAGTAATTAATAGTAATAACAATAATTAATAAAGACAGAAAATTATTTAAGCGCCATCAAATATCAAGTCTTAGCTGTCTGTTTGTATATCAATTTAGATGACTCGCTGTTTATCGAGTTTATTGTGCTGCAGTGTCTTAATGTTTCGGAAAAAACGGCCATTATTAAAATGGAATCGAAACAGGATGATCGGCAAAAGGGCCTGGTAACAAAATATTTTTTGAATAATGACGTAACAAATGACAATGAAAGTTTGTAAAAATATAAATCCGATCTACTTTGAGTTTTCAAGAGACAAAGAAACCACATACGTGATTATCATAAACTTATTATGGGAAAGATAATTTTAGATGCAAGAACTATCTACATGTACTCAAAGAACCGCTCCAAACTACGTCACACAAAAAAACTGCATGACCTTCTAAACACGATAAATAAAGATATAAAAGTCTTAAGATAACTTCATTAATGTAGAAATAATAATGGATGGAGCGAAAGTTAAGTTGAGTCATTCTGATCTTTTAACATAACAATGTGTCAGACAAGGTTGTCTTTTTTCTTGGTGTCTCTTTTAAACTTCTAATATAAATATAAATAAAGGAAGGTTTGTACTAATACTGGAGGATGCTCAATATTTGTAAAAATACAAAACCAAAAGAGTAATTAGGGAAAATTAGGGGAAACTACATTTATTGTGAAACTAAAAGTTACTTTCTTTTTAAGATGACAGAGTGTGATCCAGATGATGGTTAAAAACATAGAACTTTCATTTGCTCAAGAAATGTGTTATTATAGTTTATTGTAAGCATATTTATTTGTGTGTGTTTGTATTGATTATTTTCATAAAAGTGAGGACCTTGATCACTGTAAACGTAGAAACAAGAAGTGTACAAATTTAAAGGATGTGAATGGCATGGAAAACAACAGGCTAATGTGTTCTCTAAACTCGTCCATTATTCTTTAAACGTAAATCAAGTAAAAATATCTAATCGTATTAAAAGTGCTAAAATATAGTTGTTAATATTGAAGGTGCAAGTGATTAAATCCTGATCATAAAAATATATCAATAAATATACTTCTCTGATTCCAGTGGTAGAAGTATTGAAAAGAAAAATAAACACAATGTCAATAAGATTTTTTTTTTAACTTTATGCGTTTGTTGGTATTTTTCGAATATTTAAAAGAACTTGACAGATTGTTATATCTTGGGAGACTACCCGTATTAGAAACACCAGTTATTTGTGAAAAAAAACACAAGGAGTTGGGATAAAATCCTTAAATTGCAAGACTATGAAAACTATTCTTATTGATCCAGAAATCTCACTCAGCACTACTCATTGCAATTTTCTATCTACCTATCTATCTACCTATCACTCTGTATGGCCCGGTGGTTTGACCTCACTCTGAAAGAATATACTGTCTATAAATCTTTGCTGTAAGTGCATTGTCTTTAATGATTTGCATCGATGCTTACGTTTCCCAATCCCTATCATCCGCTTAAAGTATAACTTCCCTTTATTGAATCTCTTTCTCCCCTGTGTAGACAAGGACACAACACGTTAGCAACATACTTAAAGAAGACTGTCAAAGCTGAAAATACTTCAGAAATGCTTCGCTTAGCAAGGCATATTGCATTTTCAAGCTCCGGTGAAAACATCGCTGATATCGAAGAAAAAAGTAAATTCAAGGCTTGGCTATTCTCTCACGTATTCCCATCATCAACACCGGCATTTATCAACCAAGAAAACATAATCAATCCGGAGTACCCAGTGTATCATTTGCTGCTGCATGCAGGTATTGAAATCTATTTCTAAAAAGAAGCCTATTGCTGTTATTTCGTGAGGAGGTATTAAAGTAGAAAACAAATCATTGATACTTGATGGGCAACAATGAAGCGTAATGTTCCTCTTTCTTTAGTTTTCTTATTTTATGAATGTATATCCTACCATGTCATTTTTATTCAGCTACTTCAGTAACAGTAACAATAGCTTCAAAACCGCATTGTTCCTATAATGAATAATTAAGTACTATTGTTTTTTTAAAAGTTTCACCTTCATAGAACCATCCCAGTATTATGGAACATTTGGTTGTTACAACAGCTTATTATGGTCACCCCGGATTCATTTTAGCTATATCGACTGTTCTTTTCTGCAAGGGTATGCGGGTTCAATTTTGACCTCAGGGAATGGACAACCCTCCCCTGCACAGTCTCCAGGTCGCCCTTTGACAAGGCGTAGCCCCCGTTCAGCCACCCCTCCCTGGGTAACGGACCCTTCATATTCTATTGGCTCATCCTGCCCGAGTGGGGATGGTGCATCCTTGGACGAAGGAGCCTCATTGATAAGGCCACCGGCTAGGGATGGCAACTCACTGCCTTGTGAGCAGGTCCTTTGACCAAAGGCTAGGCACACCGCCGATAACTGTGGTTGGAATCAGAAAGGGCATCCGGCTGTAGAAACACAGCCAAATCCATTAATGCGAATGACAAGACAAACAAATTTCATACCGGATCGGTCGTGGCCCGGGTCAACAACGACCGCTTTTTCCTCGGGGAACCAGCGAGGTAATGGAAGCTATACTACTGGCCAACCAAGAAGAAAGAGGAGAGGAGGAAAGAGAGCTGCTGGAAGACGAGCCAGGAATAAGAATCAAAGAAAGGAGACAAACGTCAGAAAGAATGGGATCGTTGAACGTGGGGAGTCTGACAGGAAGGGCCCGAGAGGTAGATGATGGAAAGAAGAAAAATACAGGTGCATTGCATAGAGGAGACTAGACGGAAGGGATCTAAGGCTAGACAACTTGGAGGAGGCTACAAAGTCTACTATCATGGTTCAAGCACAACACAAAATGGAGTGGGCATCATCTTGGAGGAAAGACTGGTACCGGGAGTGGTAGCAATGGGGAAGATATCTGATAGGCTGATGTACTTGAGGTTGGAAGTAAATGGCGAAAACGTCTGTGTGGTAAGTGCATACACCCCGCAGGTGGGATGTGAGGAGGCTGAAAAAGAGGAGTTCTGGAGAAACATGGATGAAACGATCACCCAGCTACCAACATAAGACCGGTTGTTTGTAGGAGGAGACCTAAACGGACATGTGGGCGAGGGAAATGCAGGAGATGAAAGAGTAATGGGCAGGCATGGGTTTGGGAGAAGGAATAGTGCAGGCAACACCATCATAGACCTGGCAACCAGGTTTGACCTCGCAATAGAAAATACGTTCTTCCAGAAAGCAGACCAGCACAAGGTAACATATTGCAGTGGGAACTCCATCACCCAGATCGACATCAGTGGGGGGTGACAAAGCCATTCCAGGTCAAAGTAGGCTTACACCAGGGTTCGGCACTGAGCCCATTGCTGTTTGCCATAGTAATGGACGAACTGACAGAGGATCTTAGAAGAGACTACCCGCAAAATATGATGTTCGCAGATGATGTGGTATTGATAAATGAAGGAAAGGATGAGGCAGAGAGAGAGAGAGAGAGAGAGAGAGAGAGAGAGAGAGAGAGAGCGCTAGAGAACTGGAGAGATTGAAAATCAGCAGAACAAAAACTGAGCATATGTGCATCAACAGGACTGCAAACCTACCGCCAATCAAGATCGCTTGGGAGGATGTACCAGAAGTTGATGAATTCAAGTACCTTGGTTTAACAATCCAAAGTGATGGAGGGAGTGACAAGGAAGTGAAGAAACGAATTCAAGCTGGCTGGAATAACTGGAGAAAAGCGACTGGTGGTTTGTACAACAAACATGTGCCAGTCAAACTGAAGGGCAAGGTGTACAAGACATTGGTTCGACCGGCAAAGATGTACGGGATGGAAACGGTTCCTCTCACCAAACGCCAAGAAAGCTGCTTTGATGTGGCAGAGATGCGAATGCTGCTCTGGGCGAAGGGTGTAACCAGAAGAGACAAGATAAGGAATGAAAGCATCAGACAAGACTTGGGCGTAGCGGAAGCCTCCAAGAAGCTGCAGGAGTACCGACTGAGGTGGTTTGGACATGTGGAAAGAAGAGATGAGCAGTATGTAGGAGGGAAGTACATGCAAATAGAGCTACCAGGGAAATGAAGACGAGGGCGACCAAAACACAGATGGACAGATAATATAAAGGAAGACATGGCAGTGAAAGGGCTCACGAGGGAGGACGCACAGGACCGCATACGGTGGAGAAGCGACATTCGCTATGACGACCCCTAACAAGGGAAATGTCAACAGAAAAAGAAGAACGAAAAGAAGACTGTGTTTTTCTGCATTTTTAAATCATACTTTTACTTTTGGTGAATAGAATTTTGAAATATTTAGTAAGGATCTTAAGAATCTTTCTTTTTGTGTGTTTTTTTTTCTCCTCCACCTCTCTTATCCATCACCAGAGGTTTTTCACAAAGCAATAAAATAAATAAATAAACATCTTTGCGAATGAAGTACTAAAAAAGACAGCTGATAAAGTTCTTTGGGATGGATCGAAGATATTGTTGACTCTTTCCCTTGTAGGGCTAGAATTTGCTGAACAAAAGTGCTGTGCATATTATCTGCACCTAAAAGGTAAACAAGGATCGATGCTCCAGAAATGAAAACATTGTATTTTTTATGTTATTGACAACAAAAACCAAAATAGAATAAAAAATACCTTTCAATTCACTTTTTTGAGTACCGTTTCACCAAACCATATTTCTACGCACCGCAATAAATGCTTTAATATCAAAACTGACAATTTAGGTAAACACCTACCTCAAATCAATCCCCATTTATCAATAACCACTGTAAATAGAACGGCTGTGTTTTTCAATGAGCCTGTCTTGAAACAGTATAGATACTGAAATTGCTATTTTGTTTATTTTTTACAATATTTTTTATTTTTTGAAGGTTTAGATAAAGAAGAAGTTATCAGCAAGTTAGGAAAACATCCAATCATCTTAGCAAGCTCATTTGACCAGGGGAAGGTGGTTAAGTTACTATTAGATCATAATATAACATCGGAAACGGATATCGAGGATGCAGGTGTTGAAGCAGTTTTAACAAACAGTATGAATTCCTTGGCTGTGCTATTAGAGAATGGTGTTGATGTATTAAAATGTAACTCAAAAGGACAAAGCATTCTAGTTGCTGCCTACGAAGGAAGAAGAACAGCGGTATTATCAATGATTTTTGACAGTCAGTGGCCAGAAAAAATCAGGGAGATGAAGAAGGAGACAGCCTTAAGTACCTTATGTGAAGCTTGCCAAAATGGAGATGAGAATATTGTTGAGCTCATGTTAACCAAGAAAAACTATCTTGATATAAATAACTGTGACAAAGTTGGCCGTCTTCCTATTTTATGTGCTGTCGGAAGTGGCAAATTAAATATAGTAAAGTTGGTCGTTACCAATGGTGCAGATATTAAAGTTCGAGACAATGAAGGAGGAAATGCAACATTTCAAGCAGTTCGAGCAGGATCTCTTGAAATACTAGAATGGCTTGTCTCTGTTGGAGCTGATATCGATGAGGCGGATTTAAAAGACAAGACACTACTTATGCTTGCTGTTATGAAAGGGATGGACCGGATTGTCAGATATTTACTTTCTATGGGTAAGACTAACAAAAAATAAGATGGTTTAATTTGTAAATAAATGATTTTGTTGGTAGTATTTTAATTTTACACTCTGGCCTAGAAAAATCCTTTACTTTCCAGATGTGAGCATGCCCAGCACTGTTGCAAATCAATGTCTTTATGGTATTGATGGGGAATGCTTGGGTAAAATGCAAAGATTAAGATATTTTCAGATACATTGATGATCTGTTGTACAGCAAAAGACGTATTTACAGCTCGAACTATGTATATATATATATATATATATGNTTATGAAAGGGATGGACCGGATTGTCAGATATTTACTTTCTATGGGTAAGACTAACAAAAAATAAGATGGTTTAATTTGTAAATAAATGATTTTGTTGGTAGTATATTAATTTTACACTCTGGCCTAAAAAAATCCTTTACTTTCCAGATGTGAGCATGCCCAGCACTGTTGCAAATCAATGTCTTTATGGTATTGATGGGGAATGCTTGGGTAAAATGCAAAGATTAAGATATTTTCAGATACATTGATGATCTGTTGTACAGCAAAAGACGTATTTATAGCTCGAACTATGTATATATATATATATATGTATATGTATATATATATGTGTATATATATATATATATATACTCAATCTGCAGACAGTACTGTTTCACCCTTTGTGGGCTCATCAGTGTAGCACAGAGCTTCTGAGACATAACTCTCTGGCCATGTTGCCGGAGCAAACACAGTTTAAAGAGTTATTGTGAGATCCTGCCAGAGTGCTCAAACTACGCATGCGCAGTGAGCATTGCATTACGCTAACAACAGGTTCCCATCTCAGATAGAGTGCTCAACCAAACTTTTGTAAGTGAGCGTTATACTATGTTATACAATGTTATACTATGTTATATATATATATATATATATATAATGTACTTTATCGTATGCTGTTGTTTTCTCAATAAAAAACATGTACAAAGCTTTCTGCATTTTACTTGCACACTCCGATGTCATTCTTACCATTAAAATAGCATTTCTCTTTCTGGCATCCGGAAGGAAACCACATGGTTCCTTTTTTATTTCAAGACGTATTCTGGTCCGTGCTCTCTTCGTTATAATCCTCACTGTTAGCTTGGTTATGTGGACCATCAAACTGATGATTCGATAAAGCTGACATTCAATGATACTTGCTCTTTTTGGTAACACTACAAAAATTGATTTACTTTGATCCTTAAGTATTTCACCGGTGTTGTATACTTCGTTTTTGACTTCAGTCAGCTTCTTGATCCCCAAATTGTTTAAAGCTGTAAGCGTTTCTATGAAAATTTTATTTGGTCCTGCTGTTTTATTTTTCTTCATCTACGCCATACATTCTTTTACCTTAGCTTTTTTCATCTCAGATCTTAACATTCCAGGGGGTTTCTTACCCTCATACAATATAGGTCTCTCTCCTTTGTTGTTGTAGAAGAGTTCTTCAATGTAATCACTCAACCCTTTCAATATCTTATCTTTTTTCATAAGGATCTTTCACTGTCAAGATATAAAAAGGTCTTATTCAAGAGCTTATTTCCTGCCTTACTATCTCTTTGATACTCTTATTCATACCAGGTGTAACAGTATCTTTTTGATCCCTCGATCTCTTTAACCGAACCCTCCTTTGCTTTTATTTGCCGTAATTCTGGTAGTTTTGTTCAGGCTCCTTTACTCTGCGCTATTTCATGAAAGTATCTGTTGTTTGTCTTTCATAAGGTCGAGAATTTCGTTCATAATACATTTTTTAAAAATGTTTTTCTCTTTTTCAAGAATGACTTGTTTTGTTGCCGTTATCAATGCATCTCTTAAAGTACTCCACTTTCACTCACCATTTTCCCCCAAAGCCTCAAAATTATTTTTAACTTCAACTGCGTATTCTTCCTTACATACCTTGTCACTGCATAATCTTTCGTTACGAAATTTTGAAGTTGACTTGGGTTTCTTCAGTTTTCGTAATATTTTGTAAAGTCAAACAATTGGGAGATGATCAATGCCGCAGTCAACACTTAGGTATGTACTTGAGTGCACAATGGCAATTCTAAATTGTTTGTTGATCGTCACATAATCTATCTGGTTCTTGGTATCACTTCTTCCAGATCTATCAGTGTCATGGAAAGTGTTGGTTATAACTTGACAATTCGCAGTACACTAATGAGCCCATTTTTCTTTTCTCTCCTTATGCGACCTAAGTTACTATTTAGTAACTATTTCACTATCTTCTTCATTGCTTAATTTTTTCCACTTAGGTCTCCAATTATAATGATTATTTTTTGTGACTTACATTGAGACTCACTTTCTAGGGTTTCATAAAACGTATCAGTTTCTTGTCTGATGCTTTGCGTCGAGAGTGCATCTGACGGATAGTTGGTAGTATTTCAAAACACATTTTTCTCTGTCTTTGTCTAGTATTAGTCTAGAACCTCTTCCATACCTATTTCCTCCTGAGTATATATATGTCGACAGCTGTCACTGGCGAAATTTCCTGTGTTCTTCAATGGAGTTACGGATACTCTTAGGATGCTAGTCTAACCATTCTATCTTTTATTTCACATTTTTTAGCTTGTCACACTGATTTCATATCCGAACATTCCAATCTACGTCCAATCTATTTTTATCTGCTCTTTGTTGCCTACAATCGTTACTGCAATGGTAAATAAGCTGAGCCCCTACACGCTGGTACCTGATTTTTTTAAAACTGTAAGTTGGGTTAGTTCCCGTTGCCTTTTCTACTGTATTTTTATCAAGATACAATCTCTAGTTAGCTGGCCACTGACTCTCTGAAATCCATATGCTTTTTGATAGGTCTTACTCCTACTCCTACTGGATTGCTGATAACTCTCCTCCTCTGCGCCAAGGTAAATCAAGGTACTGGCTTAGCCGCCGACAAATCAACCTTGATAAAACAGGTGGTACTGGATTACGTGTTACCAGCAGCAGACGCCAGCTTGACCTGAATGAATATTTGCATATATATATATATATATAAAGATGTGTGTGTGTGTGTATGTATAAACACAAATGTGGCATGTACTGGTGTAACCTCCAGATGGAGAAAACCCGGTTTCAATCAATTTTAGGTCCATTCAGTATGCCTTTGACGTAGTCTTCGAGTTTTAAAAAATCTCAAAAGAGCGGTCCATTGAGGCACTTGGTCATGGGAATGTAGTACACATAAAATACATTTGAATATAACTTTCTTGCAGTGCTGATCTTTATTGATGAAAACCTTGAGAAAAGCTAGACTTTGATTAGCACCATACCAACATCGCAGGTTCGGGTATTAATATGTACAGACATAAAAATATTCATTTGTATACTCAGCAGTCAAATCTATAATATATATATATATATATATAAAATAAATAAGTTATAATAATATAATATATATATAAATAACAACTGACTACCTAAATTCTAATTGGGGCTAATTATAGCTTAAAGAGCGTAAACACAGTCAAGAATAAAATACTAAGCAAAAAATTTGTGCAAAGTATAAAATGGAAAATGAAGGTACATATATTTCAATACAAACGGACACCAACTGGCAAAAGGCACCGAAGCAGAGCAAGAATCTACAAGAGAACTGTTATGGCACACTTAGTAGCAAGAAAAGTTTCTTTTAATGATGAAAATTGTTACTGTGCCAAACATGTTGGGTATGAATAAACGAATAAAATATCATACATGCCTCTCATATTCTTTTGCCTTGTAATCGCTGGGTCTTGAATTGAGAATATTTTGCCTGGCTGCTAGTTTTACTTGATTTTGTTCTGTTATGTTATGTGATACAAATATGAATTTACAGCCACTGTGTAAACTAATGGAATCATATGTAAGATCAAGGCTAACGTATGGAATATCTGCATGGCGGCCAAGTGAGCAGGAAATGAAAAAGCTTGAGGGATGCTGGAACCAACTCCTGCAAGATATGGTCAAGGGTGGATGGAAAAGAAAAAACGTTGTTGGA
>RDPX01000080.1:2009859-2022231 GCA_003991215.1 Morbakka virulenta | reverse complement strand
AGCTTACGACTCATGACAAGATAAAGCTCTTACATCTACGCCTTCCCCTGAGTCCTTAAAGGTCAGAATTTTCAAGTGTATTTGGTGTTGTTGAAGATGATCGTTGGATTGAAATGACAATCACTTCATTATCCCTTTGACGTTGTAGTTGTAAGCATAATGTTTTTTGCAAAAAACACTGAAATTTTATTTCGGGGGACTGATGCTCTAAATTTATCCCCTAATCTGGCTTTACATTACAAACGTTTTTGGCCTTTTAAAATGTATAGGTCCCAGATGTTTTGATTCGCAGATATTCAATTTAGTTTAGAGTATTTATGCTTTAACCATTCTACTATTACCAAACATTGGATTTTATTTGGACATGATGTTAAGAATGTTTCTTCCTGACTTAAATGCAGAATAGCGAAGAGGCAGCGCGGCAAGCATCAAAAGCCTTGGCAATCAATTGTAAATCAGCAGATGCTTTTTTTGCTAGAGCTAAAGCAAAATATTGTATGGGGTAAGTTATTGGCACAGGTATTTTTTTTCTTTTTACAGGCCATTTATTTGTAGTTAAAGGATTAAGTTTTATCTTTTTTTTCTATTTTCTGCTTGGTTGCTTTAAGAATATTGATTGTCATTTTCTTTTACTATTTTATCTTACTATCTTTTCTTGTATCTTTCTGTCCACTTTTTCCATCCACAGGTGACGGTGCCTTTGATTCATCTCATTTTTATGTTTTTCTCCTTTGTCTTGTCTTTCCATTTACTCTTTAATGTGCTGCATCGAAAACACGTTCAAAGACGTGAGATCTTTTCCTTTCTTTTTTCCCCCACGTTTTTCTTAACTGATAGATGCGTCCAAGTAAGCTTGTCGAAATGTGATTTGTGTTGGGAGTAACTATGACTGTTTTAGTACTCCCCATAACCAGGAACTTGACATATACAGCCAGTTAATGAAGTAAAAGATACAATACTTGTAAACAAATCACAAAGTTGTTGTGATTTGTTTTGAGCTTTGTTGTTTCTTCATCATTGAGATCAACTTTCAAATACATCACGTAAAATAAGAAAACAAAGTAAGGTGTATTACGTTGAATTACGAATTACGTTGCATTACATATACGGCGTATTACGTTGTTGATTACATTTCCTTGTTTTATTTTAAGCATTTTTGGTTGCCTTAGGGGAGACAACAATAATGGGTGTTTCCATAGTATAAATTATTATAAATAATAAATATTATATTATATTATATTATATTGTATTTATATTATATTATATTATATTATATTATATTATAGTATATCATATCATATCATATTATATTATATTTATTTTCAATTATAGAAGTATAGATGAAGCAATACAGGATTTAAGGGAGGCTGAAAAGTTATCACCACGCAATGATGACATCGAGAAATTCATCAACGAAGTTTCATTATACAAAAAGAAAAGGCGCCCAAAGTCATCAGCTGTATAAAGCAATTTAATCTATGTCGTATTGATTTATCTTTTCTAAACAACTTTTATTGAAATTCAAAGGCTTTCATTCATTTCTTCTATTAAAGTTATTATTAAAAAACTTGCGTTTTACTGACACGATATCCTATAAACATACTTTTTGAACTATTCTATATTAATTTATATGTATGTATACAGTTGGTGACTGTCATTTTTTATCTATATATCTGTAAAAATAACATTTGTATGAAGATATGGCATTTTAAAGTAAGTATGTTTTTGAATACTCGTGCATGACTGCTATTCAAAATGCAGATAATGATTTTAGTTGCAAACTTACACTCACATATACATATACATTAGTCATAAATATTTACATCTTTGTAATTACTTCTTGTATTTGTTAAACTGTTTTCCCCTCCTTTAGCAGGGACCGAAGGAAAAATTTCATGATGGAATGAAAAATGTAAAACCAGTTGTGATTATACTGAAGGTAGCTGATTTGAAGATTTCTGAAAATAAATTTATTGTTATTGATTTGCATTTTTATTTTTTGCAGTAAACTTGCTCATTGTAATAAATCTTTTTTGGAATGTAGTTACTTTCCTCGGACAGCTAAATTGTGAAAATTCATTGCTTGTGAATAATTTCCATTATCATATGAGTTGAATGCTTTAAATCCAACACATCTTTTAGTCTCATCTTTTTTTTCTGTCATTTTTTTTACTTTTTTCATTTTAGTTCCATACACTTAGTGGTTATATGCCCTATTCTGTACTTGACAAACAGCCTCCACAAACTTTTCCCCAACTGACCCTAAAACACAAATAGCTAATATACTTTGAACAGCAAATTCATATTCTTTGGAGAGTTTCTCAAACACTAAATGGTTTCATAATGTACACAGCCTCGCGGGTGCCAACTGAGGTCGAGAAATTGTCATATTGCTTCTATGTTTGGTCTTAGGGTCTTACCACGAGTATACAACAGATCTTCTTTAAGTAAAATATGCAGTAAAAAAATTGTATCATTGGAGCTTCAAACGGGATGAGAGGATCAAGAAACATGACAAGCAGTGCTTACAATATTTCTTTGAAACCACGACAGAATGATCATATTTATATCCCCTTTTTTGCCTTCCTCAAAGTAGGACTCACTTCAATTACAAAATAAAAATGCTCTTATTAGTATGTTGTACACACGTTTGAAGTGGAACTGGACTTCATTATCATATGGTACATCATGTGAGTACCACTATTATCTTCTTGCATAGTTCTATCACACAGGTTTAAAACTCAAATCCTTACACCATATTGCTATTATGATGCCACTGCCACTGTCTGTTTATTGGCTTTGATTTTTGACAATGTTTCAGAAGAAATGTGGTTAACAGAGGACAGAGAGCAATAATTTATGTGGATATTTTAAGAGCCAATTTATTTGAAAGGGTGAAGAGAGCTGAGGGAAATGTCTGTGATGCCTACTTTCCAAGGAGTTTGTAATAGAAATGAGCACATTGACAAGACATGCTTCAGGTACCAAACAATAACACTTTGTATTGTTAACGAAAATAAGGCTCTAGAAAAAAAACAGCAAAGAAAAGTGAATATATTGTTCACTTTCAGAAATGGAACAACAAACTGACTGTAAAACAATAAAGTTGCAGCTATAGATGAATGACAAAAGAAGTATTTTTTTGTAATGAAAAGTGTTATTAAATAAAATAAAACATGCAAAATATTAGTTTTCTTCCAGTTTTTCTCTTCTTGCACACACCTTTGAAAGCATTTGATGAAAAAAAGGGGAAACTCTACTGTTTGAACAGTGATGCTTCATTCTGATAGAAAATTGTAGTGCTGTCTGCCTGACAAGTGAATCCTTTTTTCACCTGGTCTAACAGCAAATGTAATTCATTACTGTCCTCTGGTAATTCGATATTTTAACGACCGCAGCTTTTTTTAGTACAGAGGTAAGTCTGTGTGTGAAATATTTGTGAATTAATAAAAAATAGCTTGCAGATCATCAAGAAAAAAAGATGGTTTTAAATAGTTCATTTATTATTTGGGATTTTTAAAAAAAAGAATTCCATCGTTATCAAGTAAGTTGACTTAGTAAGTTTGCGGACGTATACAGGAGCACTAACAACGAACCTCATTGGATTAAGGATTCTGTTGTCGAGACTTTGCCAGTAAAGTTATGGCATTTGTTTTTCTCTGCTTTGTTTTCTCATATTCTTTCCTTTCAGATACTGTCAGATGATGTAAAAACTCTCTCTTTCAAATGACACTCTTTTTCTTAATAGACAGCCTCCTTGATAGTTCTTCTCTAATAGCTTTTGTCAATGCGCTGTGCTTTTCTTTGCTCTCATTCCAGGTTGCGATTAAATTTCTAACGATGTTCAGCAGCGTATCTTCTTTTATTGNGTAATGAAAAGTGTTATTAAATAAAATAAAACATGTAAAATATTAGTTTTCTTCCAGTTTTTCTCTTCTTGCACACACCTTTGAAAGCATTTGATGAAAAAAAGGGGAAACTCTACTGTTTGAACAGTGATGCTTCATTCTGATAGAAAATTGTAGTGCTGTCTGCCTGACACGTGAATCCTTTTTTCACCTGGTCTAACAGCAAATGTAATTCATTACTGTCCTCTGGTAACTCGATATTTTAACGACCGCAGCTTTTTTTAGTACAGAGGTAAGTCTCTGTGTGAAATATTTGTGAATTAATAAAAAATAGCTTGCAGATCATCAAGAAAAAAAGATGGTTTTAAATAGTTCATTTATTATTTGGGATTTAAAAAAAAAAGAATTCCATTGTTATCAAGTAAGTTGACTTAGTAAGTTTGGTCATTATTATTATAATGTAAAATCGGAATATGTTTGCGGACGTATACAGGAGCACTAACAACGAACCTCATTGGATTAAGGATTCTGTTGTCGAGACTTTGCCAGTTAAGTTATGGCATTTGTTTTTCTCTGCTTTGTTTTCTCATATTCTTTCCTTTCAGATACTTTCAGATGATGTGAAAACTCTCTCTTTCAAATGACGCTCTTTTTCTTAATAGACAGCCTCCTTGATAGTTCTTCTCTAATAGCTTTTGTCAATGTTCTCTGCTTTCCTTTGCTCTCATTCCAGGTTGCGATTAAATTTCTAACGATGTTCAGCAGCGTATCTTCTTTTATTGGCTACTTTGACCTTTTCTATATCCCTTGGTTCTTCTGTATGAAGCTTTTTGTTTTTACTTATAAAAAGTGGCATACTCCCCACAGTTTACTTGATATGCATCATTAGGAAGAAAAACTGGAACATCTGGAAGTTCTGATTAATCTTCACTTCCGAATTATAATTGTTAAAGCGGCGATGGGATATTATAAAGATAGATACGCTTCTATTTTAGAAATTTAACTTACATTCCTGACATTAATTAACAAGAACAAGCTATCCGTCAAACTTGTATCTCTAGAAATCTGCCATTCTTCCTTGCATAGAGTACTGTTGTCATATCAGGAAAGGTGCTCCCTCATCTTATCTTAATGTTCTTGATCCGGTTCAGAGATGTGTTTGTAACTTGATAGGTCCAACTCTTGCTGTTGCTCTCCAATCTTTGTCTCACTGATGGAAAGTGGCTAGTCTTTTTCAGTCTTTTCTGTAGATATCATCATTGAAAAGTGTTCAGATGAGCTGTCCTTGTTTGTACCAGCTCAGTTTATTGCACATCATACGACTCGTTTCTCTAAACGTCCTCATCCCTATTCAGTTGTCCCTCGTTGTAAAAATCTGTTTATGACTGTACTTATTTCTCTTTGGGATTTTAAACATCGGGTCGGCTGGTCCTGCAGAGAGTATTAGTGACCCAGATTATGAGAAATTTAGCAATCCTCAGAATCAACCAGATGACTTTCTGCTTTAAATGGTTATCATGTTTAAGGAAATGGATAATAACATCCGAAAACCAGCGTGTGAAAGGGTTCAATGGTAGAACAGCCAATGTCTTACATCGTACTCTGGTCGGCATTGTTGAACTTATTCGTCTGTTACTGAAAGAAGGATATGTTTTTGTATTGTCTAATAAAGCAGTAATAGAATTGAAACTGAGTTTGGGTTTTGCTTCAAGTGAAGGGAAGTATTTCACTGGTACAGAACAGGTCATTAACAACGGGAGACTCCAAAGGTTAAAGTTGTATTCTAAGCTGAATGTTCATATTCTTAAAAGCTCAGTAAGCAACGATTACTGTATGATAAACTTAATGTACGGTAAACCCAAATTAAATTTAATCGACTGTTGTTTCGAAGACACATTGGATCTAAGTATGACAGAAAAATCGACATTTTACTCTATTTGTGAATATGTGCTTCTTATGCAGCGGACGCAGTTGGTCTATGAGATAAAGGAGAGTTAACTTAGTTTCACGAGAAAAATTGAAACTGCCCCCAGTAAACTTGTACGATTTTCCCCAGTATTGTTACACTTTCTTCAAGGCCCCTAAAATAAAATGCTATATGAAGATGTACCTGAATGGCTTCCTTATGGTCCACATGTATACTGTTTTATTGTTCAAGAATGTGGAAAGTATTGTCCGGTGATAGTGCAACTGATTGTGGATCACACAATAATACTATAGTAATGAAAACTCAAATTAGACCGAAGAAAATTGAGAAGAGTGTAAAGCAAAATTATTGGGTAACACTATGCAGCCCTCATTATTTTCATTATTTTCATGATTTTCCTTGTCCTTCCATATTTGTTTAGATCATTTGTTCCTGTGTTGGGAGGGAATCCGTCATTCTGTTGCAGGTTCAGAAATACAAACATGATTAGGATGACTTGTCCACCACTGGGTATGACAAAAATTGGGCCCAAAAATTTTAAGGGTGCTACAGTGAAATGCTGAGGGGATAGCCAAGAAAAATCTCCTTGCTGAAAGACTACACAAAAAGGAAATTGACATCTTTTGTATCCAGGAGACACACCTTACAGAAAACTGTTGGTTTGCAGTTGGATACTACCAAACCTAATGCATGAATAGAGAGGGAGAGCACAAAAGAAGAGTGATTACTCTGCTCAAGAATAACATGATAACAAACCACTTTACTGTAGGCACAGATGAAGAGGCAGAAATCACTGGATTCAACATTAGACTGCAAGAGATGCAGATTAGCTTTTACAAAATACATTATATACATTATATACAGAGGAGCCGTGGCTTAATGGTTAGTGCAACTGCACAGTANGAGGAGAAATTTGAACTTAAAAAAGAAAAAAAAAGCCATTGGTTGGCGTCAGGAAGGGCATCCGGCCAAGAAATTCCTCACTGCCAAATCAAAGGCTCTCTGAAGGGGACCGGCTGAGCTCCAATTGCTGGAGGAAAATGACGTTAAAACTAAAAAGAAAAAAAAAAAAGAAAAAAAAATTCCCCACCTGATAGACACTTCTCCTTACACCACATGGATGACTCTAGGATGGCTATCTGGTTCTGGACAACATTAACAATCACTATAATAGTTGTGGATACAGTGACAGTGATGCAAGAGGGGAGGAGGTAGAAAACTGGTAAAATGAAAAGCAGCTTTATTTACTGAACAGCCCAGACAGCTCACACACTTTCTACTCATGTAGGTGGTAGACTTCAATAATACCAACTTTGTCTTTACTGCTAATGCCTTGGGAAAAAGTGCTGGGAGGACCATCTTACAACAGCTGCCTGTTAGCGACCATAAATCTGTGAAACTGACCTTCAACCTGAATCACCATTCTGAGAACTGGAGGTCATTACTCAGATGAAAGTACAGAAAGGCCAAGTGGAGAAAATTCTCCATGCTGATTGACGAATACACAGTTATCATTAACATTCGTTGTCAGACATACACAGCATGACGAAAACATTTGACGCTACAGTAATTAAAGCAGCCAAAGAAGGCATCCAGAAAAATCTACAGATCCTACTGAACCGAAGAACTCCAGGAATTGAAACGTCAGATAAGTTCAGGTAGGAAAAGGCATTACAGATGATTTAACAGTTTGAAACAACATCAGTCTGACGAAAAAGAGAGCTTGCTACAAGAAACCCTTCATTCAACCAGCAAGAAAAAACTGAAAAAGAAAGACAGAAAGCCAGAAGCATGAGAAGAATAAGGACAAGTTGGGAAACCTAGCCTGAGTCAGGAGTGATGAAAAGCCCTTAACTGCTTCCATCGTATTGAAAAACGAAGAAGAAATTCTTATGGACATGAAAGCTGCTGAAAATCGTATCAAAAGTTTAAAAAAGATTTACAACATTTAAATTCCAGATGAGAGAGAGAAAAAGACCAGCGAGAACAGGATAGAAACGTAAAGACTGAAGGGAAAGGAAAGGACGATATATTTACTGAGAAAGAACTCTCAGTGGACTTGAAGTTGCTGCAGAACCAAAAATCTCCCAGACTTAAGGGCATGAAAAATGAGATGCTTCAGCACCTTGAGCCATCTTCCAGAAAAGCACTGTAGAAGATTTTCAATGCGAGCGGGAAAATATGTCAGTACCTCAAGAATAAAAGGTACCACAATGATATACATCCACGAGAAGGGAAAGGAAAAAATGAAAGTCGACAGCTACAGAGCTACCTGCATGGTAAGTTATCCAGGGAAACGTATAGCGAAGCTTATCATCTATAGGCTCACCCGGTAATTCAAAAAGAAAGAGATCACCTCAGACAGATAGCCTGGAGTCAAAGAGCACAGGTCGACCAAGGACCAGGTTTCGTACAATGCAAAAGAGATTAGAAGTGCACTTCAAGACAAGAACCACGCTACTGCAATCTCGATTGACCTTAAAAAAAACCTTTGATTTTTTGTTGTTGTTGTTTTTAACGCCTTTTCCCCAGAAACTGGGACTCAGACGGTGCCCTTCACAGGGACTTGGATTTGACAGTGAGGAATATCTTGGCTGGATGCCCTTCCTGACGCCAACCAATCACTTTTTCTTCTGCGAATTTCCAAAGTCGCCCGCTCGGGGAATCGAATCCGGAATTCTTGGTTGCGGCACAGTTGAAAAAAAGCCTTGGATAAAGTATGGAAAAAAGAATTGAAATTGAAAATGCGCTAGTAAGGAAAGATGAGTCACATGCGCTACTGAGTCAGCCAGTACCTCAAAAACAGGACAGCTCCGGTACGGAACAGGAGAGTCCAGAGTAGGCAAAGGACTGATGAGGGTCGCGTTCGTCAGGGTGGGGTTCTGTCTCCTTCGCCCTTCACAATCTTTATGAACGACATCACGGATGACATCCTGGCATGGATACATGGAGCAATATATGAGGATGAGCTAGTGGTGTGGTGCAAAGAGCAGTACTTGACAACAGTGGATTATGAAAATGTAATAGAAATTACTTCTGATACTCAGTTCAAGAAGTGGCTTTAGATTTATTCGGGAGATCCAATTTGAAGAAAATCCTGAAATATCCAAACAAGCTTTAGGAATAACTTTACTATTTGCTGCAGCCTATCTGTGTGAATCAGGATTTTATAGATACGCTAGCATGAAAACTAAATATCGAAGCAAACTGGATGCCACATTGAATATGAGAGTTCGATTATCCAGTATTAAATCAAATTTCCAGAGGATACTGATGTCCAAAAAGCAGAATTATTTATTCCATTAAAGGCATGTTTCTTTAAAAAATTCATTTCTCAATAAAATCTGTTTCAAGTTAGATAAGGGTTCCATTATTTTACAAATAATGTAAAAGGGTTGGGTAGAAAAAAGTTTGAGAGCCAGTGGTTTTTACAAATGAGTTAGCTAAAGGGTCGTACCGTTGGGAGTCGTTGGGTGCGACCGACCCCATTTTTGCAAAAGTTTGCCCTTTTAAAAAAAGTCGCGCATTAATCGTTTGAGCATAAATAAAGGGAATAACTTTGCGGTAGTCTACAAATAAAGTGTGATCACGTTGCTTTTACATATTTGCATCACTGAAGAATCTTCTTTTTTTATCCAATGTAAACAAACTCGATGACAATTTTTGCATGCACGTGGTTACTCAATTTTTTTCTCCTATCATTTGGAAATTTTGTGTGTGAAATATTGTATGTATTTGATTTTGCTGTGATAACTTCAAAATGCCAAACAAAGATAGAAGAAGGAAATCACAAGAAAAAGAACTAAATGAAGCTTCAAAGCGCTGTAAAACGTTGGTCAATTATTTCAGGTAATTATGACATTGTTCATTTTTTTCCCTGGGCTTTTTTCCAATCGTACTGTATGTTTACAAATAACCGTATGTTTGAAACGGATCTGGTAAATTGGGAAAACGTGTACAATGCAATGCAATCTATGTACACAATAAAAAGCTTGCGTTGGACCTATCATTCATTCTATTTCCCAGCTGACAATGATTCAATTTTTTCACGTACAGAATCAATAGTGATAAACCAGAAAATGAAGAGTCAAGTCAAATTTCCAAAGTCAAAGTCCACTTCCACGAGGTCAGATCAGACAACAACAACAGTTGACGAAACAACGATAGAAAGCAATCCATCTACTTCAGGTATTACAGGATATTTTCAGGTGTCATTATAGGTTTTTTTATAAAATCGAAATAATTCGAGAGCAAGTCTTAGCTAGAATTTAGTTTCCAAGCCTTATGTGTTCTCTTAACCTGTTCTAAACCTTTTTATCTTTGCAGCCTTAGTTAATACAATATTCGTGATTTCATTAGCATTTTGAAACCGGTCATTCACAGAATGGCACCGCCGTATCTGGTAGGTGAAGAATGACTGGAAATACATCTCCTTCAAAACATTGAAAAGTTACTTGTCAAAAATATTAAATGTTTCTTTCTTTTTGTTTCAGTTGATAGCGCAACATCGACTCAAAAAGTGTACGACATTAGTGAGGTAATGAAAGGAGGATTATATTATCAACACTGACGGATCATCAAAGGTACATTATACTGAGGAATCACTTCAAGCCTGCTGAACAATACAATTTCAAAAAACCACTCCAGCATGAATGCTACCGATCATGTAAAAACGAGAAGGAATCAAGGCATTCAGGTAACACTTACCATCAAAAAGCAGTTCAGGAGGGTTACGGTATCATGATTCGAAAATGCCTCAAGCCCTTCATTGACAAATAAGACATTGAAAGAAAGGAAGACAGAATATCCTCAGATCGTGGAAGCACTGGGACGAGTAGTTCATCTCCTTGGAAAACAAGGACTTGCACTTTGAGGCCACAAAGAAGGATCTGTGATACGAATCAAGGTAATTTTTATCTTTGGTTCACAAAATAGCACATTGCCATCCTTTGCTGAAAAAACATTTAGAAGTTCCTCAGTATTAAGATGTTAAGTATCTTGGTCCTAAAATATAATTGGTATACAGATGAAACAAAAACAATTGGTCAAAGAATTCATCGACTTTAGGATGCATTCTATTTCAGCTGATGAGGTTACATCAAGCAGTGATGAAATATTGTCAGTTTGTATGGGATTTTTGTTTGTATGGGAAATTTGTGAGTCATTTATGCAGTTTGTTGAGGAGAATGTTATGATGGTGCAGTCAATATCCAATCTAAGAAGAAAGGTACTGCCTCGTATATTTTTAAGGTATCCCCATCAGCAATTGTCACTCACTGCTGTAGCCATAATCTGAATTTGTTACTTGCGGCGTCTTGTAAAAATCGAACCATCAATAATATTTTAGAAACATACAAAGCAGTAACATTATTTTTCAATCTCTCTCCAAAACGCGAGAAATTGTCGGAACACATTGTTCAACTACATTGTGTTGGGGCAGAAAAACGAAACGTGTTGATAGGTTGATGCAAAACTCGTCGGTCTGAGCGTGACATTTTATATCAACAGTTCTATTAGGCAATTCTTTTCATTGTGATTCCTTTCATTGGGAGTTTTAGGAGGTTTAAAACAGGTTCTTTTTTCAAGAAAAGTTAAACTTTGGAGTCCAGTTTAAGTAATCTACGGCACCTAAATTTCAAACATTTTCTTCCACTGTTGGCCCCAACCATGGTTGGGCCTCCTTAGAAAATAAATTCAGTAAGATTTGAACCTTCTCTTATTTTCTCACAGTACGCCCCTGAGCTGACGGTCAAAAACTAAAACATTATCCAAAAACCATCAATTATGTAAAATACAATATTAATTTCTTGAAAATTGATATTTTGATTAAAATCTATTTTACCTGATTTCAGAAAATTCAATTAAAATGAGTAGGTTACATGATCTTACTTAATTCTGCTCTTTTGTGCAACAAACAAATATTTTGAAGAGCTTTTTCAGGCGAATTGCAAGATGGAAATGCAAAATTGTTATTTCTTTCAAACAAATATTTATCTTCCCTCATTGCAAATTAATATATTAATATGCAATGAAGGAATATTAATTAATACATATAAATTGGGTTTATTTTTCTTCAGTCATCCCTACAATTATATAAATATACATACTGTATACATATATACTTTATGTATACTGTATATGTACATATATATTAATTTATACATACAAGGGTTCATTTCGATATTTCTACTTCATAATTGGCCTCAACTGTTTTCCTATTTCTTGTGCTTCGAACGACTTTCAATAAGAAAGAGAACATTGGAAGTATATAAGTTCGTATTTGAAACTTAATTCTACTGTGGCCTCTATTCTTTAAATTTATACATGTAATCTCTCTTCCTTCATTGCATACATATTTATTTGGATTCTTAATCACTCTTATTTAAAGAAGTTATTGTCAGTTTCAGGTGCAAAATTGAGTATCCTTCTTGATGTCATGAGTTCGATGTCATTTTTTTTAGCAACATTTTATCTAATTATCCAACAGTGATTCCTTTGATTAAAGTAGCAGGGTTTTCGTGAGAAAAATAACCTTCTTGCAGTAAATAGGCGAATGATGGCTTTAACATGAACAGAAAAACAACTTCTTTAGGTAAT
>RDPX01000080.1:1962010-1999708 GCA_003991215.1 Morbakka virulenta | reverse complement strand
AGACAAAGAGACAAAGAGACAAAGAGACAAAGAGACAAAGAGACAAAGAGACAAAGAGACAAAGAGACAAAGAGACAAAGAGACAAAGAGACAAAGAGACAAAGAGACAGAAAAATTTGTCTACATCACAAACGGTTGTTCGTAAAGGAATCGGGCGAAATATTTATTGAATTTGAATTTAAAGAATTTTTTTAAAGAATTTGGCCTGGACGGAATTTTATTATCCAGTAACTTTCCTATGGTTAACTCACTACATTGGAAAGGCTTTTTGTGAAAGTTTTTTTGGATCGATAGTCTTGTTTTTCATTAAAAATAAATGTTGATGTCCTTTTCTCATCTAATATCTTAGTTTCTCTATTTCTTTTCCTTACTGGTCCAACGACGTCATATATATTTATATATATATTTATAATATATGTATACATAAATGTCTATTATCTCTCTGTTCTCTGATATTGAAAAAAACCCACTATAGTTATCTGTTCTCCTAAAGGTGATTTTTTCCATTCCATGTGAACGAAAGACATTCAGTTTGGTTTTTATTATTTACGTAGAAGTTTAAGCATATTTTCAGCCCGAGCCTTGTTTTAGCATTGGCTGCATTTTTTAAAAGAAATAACAGCATCATACATTTTAGCAAATGTACTATTTTAGCCTGTTCATATATATATATATATATATATATATATATATATATACGTTGGCGAGACCACGAGCAAGTTGAATATGCGTATGAATACACATCGAACCTCAAAATCTGGATGTGAATATATTATTAACCATAAGAAGGCATGTACTGGATGTAGTTTTACTATTCAAATTCTTGAGAAACTACCTGACTGTGGCTATGATGATGAAGATAGAGTTGACTCAGACGTTACAAAATATAGGCTTACTAGGGAAGACTTATAGATTAAAAAGCTCAGAACTTATACCCACATGGCTTAAATGAAAAAGCCTTTGACAAAGTGTGCGATTCTACGGATGTGGGCATTGCCATCGGGAGATACTTCCCTCCATTACAGCGGAAATCTACTCCTCCTGTTCGATCACGTCGAAACAATTTCCAACATTATGTTTCTTCTCTACATACTGTTTTTGAGACTTTAAATATCTGGATTCAACAAGATCACTCAAGGCTTTTCAATAACACGCGTATACTACTTAATCAACTTCCTCGCAGATTATTGAAAGAAATTGCACCAGAAATAGTCCATCCTACTACCCTCGCGGTCAATGGGTCCCAAGAACAGATCTATCTTTTTGTGCTGGACATAAATGACACTAAATTTCTTTCAAAAATTCAAATTATAAAGCCTGCCAAACAACATCCTAAGAACGTCTGCATAGTTAACTTTGTGAATAAAGGTATAGATTATATCCATCTTCCATCCATCTTTAGAGCACACGATGTCACTGAAACGCTTTCTGATATTTTAAAGTCCGAAGAAAACCTTCCAACTGTTACTTTTAGTTTGCTCCGACCAATTCGAAATAAGATCTTCAACTATAAGTATGTAGTTTCAAGTTTGAAAATCAACGAAATGGGGAATGAATTTGTCGTCGAAAATATGCCTCAATGTGAATGTCATCTGTCAACGTTCTGTGATGATCATCATAATCATATTGTAACTGGTAACCTTCGATTCATTGAAAATTCTAAACTTCGAAAACTTTGTCGAAAGAACCAACCTATCGTGAAGCTCAGTTCTTGAATTTTAACAAATGTGCTTCGACTATACATTCTAGTCTTGTTGAGTTCTTTGATAAAATATCTGAACAATATAAAATTGATAAGAAAGATCTTGAAAATTGGACCAATATGATTATGGTGTAGGTAAATAAGAAGATTCCGGTACTAAAGAAAAAAATCAAACCACGTCAAGTGAAACCAACGTTGAAGGATCCTGAAGTACTTGCCTATCTAAGTGACCACCAGTCAAAATTTGTCTTAGTTACGATCGATAAAGCGTCCAATAACGTTGCTATCGTTTGCAAGAGGTTCTATATTTTAAGGTTATTGAAAGAAGTTGGTCTCAAAACAAACCCTTCAAGTACCAATACACTCAGCAATACTTCTGTTGAAGAAATAGTCAACATTAATGTAGAACTATGCGATTCCTATAACCTGAAAGTGAAANAAGAAAGATCTTGAAAATTGGACCAATATGATTATGGTGTAGGTAAATAAGAAGATTCCGGTACTAAAGAAAAAAATCAAACCACGTCAAGTGAAACCAACGTTGAAGGATCCTGAAGTACTTGCCTATCTAAGTGACCACCAGTCAAAATTTGTCTTAGTTACGATCGATAAAGCGTCCAATAACGTTGCTATCGTTTGCAAGAGGTTCTATATTTTAAGGTTATTGAAAGAAGTTGGTCTCAAAACAAACCCTTCAAGTACCAATACACTCAGCAATACTTCTGTTGAAGAAATAGTCAACATTAATGTAGAACTATGCGAAACAAGAGTTCTTTTCGTTGCCATTCATTTATTGGACTCCTAAAATACATTATATTTCATCTAAAGCGCGTTTTATCGTTGCTTCTGCGTCCTGCTCTACAAAACCCCTAAGTCATTTAATTTCGATAATCTTTCAGAAGATATTCCATCAGATAGAAAGTTTTCACAGAAAGAACATTTTTACCAGAATTACAACAGATTCTGGGTTATCGAAAACTCTAAACCTGTACTAGAAAGACTGCACCAGCTGAACAAGAATAACAACGCAATGTCAGTATCTACCTTTGACTTTTCTACGTTGTACACAAAACTACCCCATTTAGATCTGATTGAAGTTCTGAATTCATTGATAGATTTTGTATTCAATGGAGTCAGGAAAACAGTAGATGGTTCTAGAAAATTCTGGACTGTGAAGAGAAAATCTTGCTTTTTTACGAGGAAAAGACATGATAACATGAGCTACACTAAACAAGAAATAAAGCTCGTGGTTAAGCATTTGATAACTGAATCTTTCTTTAGTATTGGTAACCTTGTTTTTAAACAGAGGATTAGCATTCCCATGGGAATAGATCCTGCCCCTTTCTGGGCAAACCTTTATCTCTACCACTACAAAAGTTCTTTCATCACTAAATTGTCGCGCACCGAACGCTATCGTGGATTCAAATTCATGCATATCTTTAGATTCATTGATGATGCTTGTTGTATAAATGACCACGATGAATTTGAAAATAGTTACCGCGAAATATACCGGCCGGAACTACACCTTAAATGTGAACACAAAGGTACACACGCGACATTCCTAGAACTGGATATTGCTATCAAAGATGGGATTTTCGTGCATAAACCATTTGATAAAAGAGACAACTTTCCTTTTTTACATCGTTAGGATGCCTGATCTTTCTGGAAATATTCCAGAGCATATTTTTTATGGTGCAATATAATCTGAACTTTTACGGATAGCTCGTACAACTCTACAGTATGATGACTTTATTCTCAAGAGCAAAGAACCTATTGTAAGGATGATAAAACAAGGTGCATCTTGCTCCAAGATGGTCAAAACATTCGATAAGATGCATGGAAAACATAGTGATGCATTTACCTCATTCAACAAGAATGTAACTGTATTAAAACATGAATTGATAAGAAATCTTTAACGTTTTTGTTTTTGTTTTTGTTTTTCTCTCTTTCTCTCTCTCCCCCTCTCGGTATATTTACTTCTTTCTCGTCGTTTTCTCTTATAAATCTCTCTCTGTATTTCTTTCTTTTTCCTCTTGTAATATTTTTTTCCCTTCTTTCTTTCTCTCCATATGTACTCTTTTTCTACCATGATTTTCCCCCCTTTTCCCCTACGGATTGTGTATTTTTTATCTTTCGGCTTCATGAATCTTACATTTACTTTTTTCTTTGATTTCTTCTATTATTCACTTCCATCTCCATTCTTTCCATGGAGGTGGCACTTGATCACTGCAGCTGGCAGCCATGTCGGTATTTTCCATTTCGATTTTAAATGCCCGAAATGGTTAACATGGTAATCGACTGATGATCCACGATATCTACTCTATTCCTAATCATTATCATCATCTTAATCATTATTCTTAGTCATCTATCATATTACATTTTTCATCACGCTTCATCATAGTTCTATCCTTCATACATCATTATTTTTCTTTCTCTCTGCGGATAGTTCATTCTTATGTTTTTCGTTGTGTTATCCTTTGTGTTGTGGTGTGGATTGTTCCTGTATGGATTGTCCCATTATTGTCATTTAATCAGCCAGTTTTATCTTTGGATAAAGTTTTCTAAGTGTTTCACTCTAATACTATACACATATATATAATATTATTTTTATATATTATATATCATATATATATATATATTTCATGAAACTCCTAGTAAACTAATAAAGCTTTTTCATAAGAAGTACAAATGAGAACCACAAGAGATAACACAAATCTTATGATTTTAATTAAAATAAGATTACTTGCTGGCAAACTTAATAAGGAAAATTTCGGCGGAAAACCAAAGGATGTGTTGGGGGATTGTTTCATAAATGATGTTCACTCTATTACCATGTGAGGCTTTGTGGCCTAGGCCGGGGTACCTAGGATAAAGTTTTATGAGTGTTTCACCCTAATACTATATATATATATATATGTTGTTAAAAGTTGACCTGTCGAATCAGATAAGATTGAAAACCAACTTTTTAGGGAAAAAAGTGTTTTGACAAAAGAGCAGAAATAAAAGGTTTTGTTTAAAAAGTGAGCGAATTGGAGGAGATTTAAAGACAATAAAAGGTATGTATTTCTGCGTAAGCAATGGTCTTAATAACGTGTTTCATGGTAAATTTTTAAATGAGTGGGTGTAGATCCTCCTATCGTGCCAATATCGAATCTATTCCTGTACAATACTATTGGTATTCCTGAGGTATTATTGGTCAGAGCAATGAGATGTAGAAGGGCACTGTTTTACAATGTTGTGAGTGTAAAAAAAATGAGAAAATGAATTAATTACAAGATTTGGCTGTGTTAAACAATTAAAGATTATCTAGGAATTCTCTTTGTCTGAAAGAAGTAAAGGCAATTGTATATGAACAGTCTGTAATGCTGATAAATGCTTTGTGGTTATTTTCTTCTGTGTTGACATTCAACAGTATAACTTAACCAAAAATGTTTTCGTGGTTAGCTAAGACGTAAAGCTTTCTGTCCATCATTGTTATCATGTAAACCTGGTTACAATATAATTAGATATAATCATAAATCCACAATACAATCAGACATTTAAATAAAAGAAGGCCTGTAACATTTTTAAAGCAGCAAGATAAAACCACATACAAAACCGTTTCGTCTTTTAATTGAAAAACCTAACAACAGATTATATAGAAGGCAGTCTTGCCTTTATCTTGCTTCACTATTTTTCTTTGGTTGTCAAGTTTTTAAGAAAACAGTAATTAATCTTTATAGCAAATCAGAATTAAATTACGACGTCAACGAGCAAGACACTTTGCAAACGTATAGAAGCAAAGGGATTTCTGTAAACATGTACACACTTCATGTTCAATCACAAAATGGGTTAAATTAAATCTTTTAAAAGGCTTTTAATAACCAAGGTTACAAAGGATATCATTTTTAACATTTTAAATGATAAGATAACATATGTAAACAATAGCTGCTGCGAAAAGGCGTTGCAGTCAAGATATTAAAAAATAACCCAATAGAAACTGAAGTGCAAAGGCCCACCCTATCGATATTTTTTTGCTATCCAAAAGTCTTGTTTTGAAACTGCGTCTTATTGCATGAGTTTCCAATAATAGAGTACTTAGCACCGACAGGAAAAATTTTGTATGATAAGCAACATCTGTTTTTAGAAGTAATAACAGTGACTCCCAAAATCAAAGTTCCTTATATTTCTCACTATGTTAAAGTTTCAATATCATTCCTGACAGCTAACCAGTAGAGAATATCAACTGAAGAATAGGTGATGTTTCAAGTGCTTGACTTTGATCCCTGAGTACTATCCGGGGAACCAACAACTACTTGAACGCCATGAGGTCATAGACATTAGCTGTAGTTAAATGTCGTCAACATCTATTCATATATTCAAAGGAAAAGTAACCTTTCGAGCTCTGTATGGGTCATACTCACTACTTCCTTTAAAAAAATGCCTTTTTAAGGTTCAACATTTATAAATAAAGGAATTAATCATAGCATTTGTGGCGACTACAATTCTTGATTTGGTAGGCAACATATTTGTAATGGTTTGCAAACACCAGATGACGTTAATGATGTTTAATATGGGAGTATAAGAATTGTTTAGATATTCTTTTTAACCCTTTAAGGGACCGTACAACTTACTCCAATAGCTTTTTCAGCTCTGCCTCCTTTTAATTGCGATACCAGAGCATATCATTAGCGGGAAAGAGGCATATTGAAAATGTTAGGAGCCTATTCTAACTGGAAGTTCATGCTGGAGGATTGTTGCAGTGGTCCAGAGTCTGGGTGGTGAGGTATGGTGAAATCAGTTATCATTTAGAACGTATTTCTGAAAAATATGCTAGACTTTACGATTAATTGAATGTTTGTTTCGAATCTCAATAGGATAATGTTTTTTAACTTTTCTGTGAATCCAGAAATTTCCCTCATTTGTTGAGCGAATAATTTTAGAAAGTAGATTATTGCAAATCTGCTAATTTGTTCCTTTCAGTACATTTTAACCATACTTTTTGTTGGTAGATAAGCTGTTTCATAAACTATTTATCGTCACATTACTTGGAATAAATAAAATGCCACATTCATTCCTCAGTTTCCAAGATTATTTCTTTGCATACTACATAATTTTATAACTAATCAGTGTTGGTTATGATTATTTACTGATACATTTGGGCAGTGTTTGATGCAAAAAAGGAAATAATAATACTTTTATGATAGCTTACATCAGGGAAGTTAAAAGTATTCAAAATCTGAGAGGAAATAACTACGAGCATAAAAAGATATGGCATTTAATGATTTCCCAATGAAAAGTTTGTAACATTTGCTTTCTTTTCCCTTAGAACATGAATTCAAGCAAAGTCAAAAGATTTAGTGTGCAAGATGCCATTGATTTGATACTGGATGGAAATTAGTCAGATATTGAAGATCTTGATTCTCATGAAGACGATGATGTAAACCTTGAATGGGTAATACAGTATTCTTTGATGAGGTTTCTGATGAACACGATAAAGCAGATAACATTAGTGAAGAAGGGAATAATGATCATGAAAAGGAAGATGACATTGCTGAGGAAGGTCCTGCAGACAATGTAACAAAATTTGCAAAAAGGTCATGAGGGTGAGCTAAGTGCAAGTGCTGAAAAGAAGCACACTTTTCTTTGGAGGGCAAAAGATATTTCCTTAGGAAGAGCTGACTTTGTAATGGGGCAAGAAAATGTTGAGAAAATTGGAACTCCATTTAATTATTTTAGACAGTTTTGGAGAGATGATCTGAATACAATGATAGTAGAACATAAAATCGCTAAAGTGTGCAAAAAACTGGCAGTTCCATCAAAACAACCCCAAATGAAATTCATCTGCGAATGAGAGTACTCCAGCTCCCTTCTTACAGAATGTATTGGTCACATGCTATGAGATATCCATTAATTGCAGACATAATGCCCTTGAAGAGATTTGAAAAAGTAAAGAGGTATCTTGTAAAGTAAATGGATGGTTATTGTATCGAAGACATTGTGACATTGCAAATCCCAGTGAAGGAGAGAAACTCTTTTGTTGATTTTGTAATGTCCTTGGCAGAAGCATTGACATTGGCTGGTAAAGAAAAAAAGATAATGACACACCAATAAAGCCACCTGGTAGGCCAAGAAAATCAACCACAGAGCAGAAAACAATGGAAGAAAAGCCTGGCCGGAAGCCTGTTACCCCAGCGCCATGCAGTGAAGTACGATTTGATGGTATAGGTCATTGGTCTCTATCATCAAACAAATGTTTTAGGAACATGCGCTTATGTTTGTTAGTGAATGCAGACCTGTAGCCACGAGGGCTATGAAGTGGCTTAGCCCACCAAGTATTTTCAAATAAAACAAAAGGAGAGTTCCAAATTTAAAATGAAAGCATCGATGACACATCTATACGTTCAGTGTTTCGTTGATTTTTAGCCCTGATGTTTTAACAAATTTTGTCTTTATAACGTGCCCAGGGGAAAAATGGGACATACAAAAATTACAAAGTACCTTTTACCTCTTCTATAGATCAAAATGGCGCTTTAGATGGTAATTTGTAAAAAATTATGCTTGCAATGAAGCATATTAGTGATGCACAATTATCCAGAACGCAAACATAAAAGTTGCTGATATTTCCTATTTCTGTCTGTTGTAATTCGAGTTCTTTCGTGGGTGTGGGTGGGAGGTGGTGGTGGTTGGTTGGTGGAGATCCCTGCTGTGACTTACTTGTGGCATCACTTGAAGTTTCAGAGTTCTGTCATCTCACAATCTCTTTTTTGTTTTGTTTTCCAAGTCACCGCACCCTTTGGGTCATTTTTTGGTTATCTTGCAATTTTGTAAAGAAATAATATATAAATAATGTAATATAATAAATATATAAATAATGGCAGTTCTTATTTTTGTTTTTGTATGAACAACGCTATAATAACGTGGAAAAAGCAAAATTTTAGTGTGCTCTTGGAGTTGAGCCTCAAATATTTTACAACTAATTTAAGGAAAAGCGTTACTGAGCATTTGTTTACTACGAGTTGTCTTAGCCGCCCTTCAAAGACAGTTTCTTGTACAACACTGTTTGAAAATCGATGCATTCTTTGTGGGGAATCCGAAGTCTACAAATAAGCCAGCAATGTGGCCATGAACTCGGACTATTACAACAGAAATGATGTCTTCATCTTCAAAACAATCTTCTTGTTTTTGATTAGTGGAGGGCATCTTCCGTGAGATCTTGGTCACACAATCACCAAAAGCTATGTTTATGGTGCAAGCTCGCTCATTTCAAAGTAAGTGGCACTTGGACCGTCCTTGGTTAGAGTATCGGAGTAAAAGTTTGCAGGATTAGCAAAACAATGTCAGATAATCCAAAATATATATCACCT
Source organism: Morbakka virulenta (assembly GCA_003991215.1). Taxonomy (NCBI): domain Eukaryota; kingdom Metazoa; phylum Cnidaria; class Cubozoa; order Carybdeida; family Carukiidae; genus Morbakka; species Morbakka virulenta. The sequence continues at coordinate 1,990,660 of RDPX01000080.1, read as the reverse complement.
CAAATGCAAAATGGAACTATCAGCATGATGGCCCAAACAGAAAAGGATTAAAAGAGGAGTACTTGCAACAGATTAAAAGATTAATTTTAATACTGGACTGTCCTGCATCAAGTGTGACGAGACCAAAGAAGTAATTGAAATTGAGCTCCTTTGTGTTAATATATGATTTGTTGACAAGAGAGGTGCGCCTAGCAAAAAGCTTCTGGCGCTCAATGAGTTTAAAGAATTTTATGCACAATTCATTTCCGGAAAATTATACATCTGTTGCAAGGATTAAAAATGAAGACTGTTGTTGGCACACTACTATGATGGAGCGTCAATTATGTCTGATAGCAAGTACTCTGGGCTCCATATACATCCACTGCTTTTACCAGCAGCTTCATCTCGTTTTACTTCAGCTCTGCGAGAAAGTGGACATTGTAAGAGAATTTTTCAACCTCTGCCAGCTATCAAACGACTTCTTTCAAACCAAAAATGGGAGTCATGCACAGCAAGTTTAGCTCCGGGGCACCAGTCTACCTATTGGAGCACAGATTGAATGACGATTTCGCAACTGTAAAGGTTATTACTGAAAGCAACACATACATCAATCGTTGCTGGCAGTTTAAAGCTACACTCAGGCTGTGTAATATGAAAATGGAGCGTATCCGGCAATGTGCACATCTTCATTACTTTGTGCGTGTGGTAGCGTGCGATATGGTTGTTATCTCGATTTTTTTGTCGTTTTTCATTCGTTTATCAAGAAATATTGAGTGTTGCTGTCAAGAAGAGCTTTTGAGATGTATCCTTACCTTAGACCTTAGGTCCTCCCATCCTGAGCAGGATATAGGGCAGCGAGACTTCTCCATCGTCTACGGTCGTCAGCCACAGCTCGAGCGGTTCTGAGTGACAGCCCTCGTGCATTCAAGTCGTCCCTGAAAGTAGCTTGCCACGTCCTCACAGGTCTGCCACGCCTTCTGTTTCCTTCCTTTGGTCTCCATTCAATTGCTTGTTTTGCAAATCTGTTGGGTGGTAATCTTAAGACATGTCCTGCTAGCTTCCATCGTCTCTTTTCTACAATCTTTGAGATGAATATAGAACGTAAATTCAAAACAATGATTGTAAACTGTAATTAAATCAGGCTAGAGTAAGGTCTGCAAACAATTGATATATTTCGTGTTTGTCCCTAAATATGTTAAATTTAGTTAGTTGATAACATTTCCACAAAGTTTAGAAGCCTTCTCCAATCATTTGAACATATGCGGGCTAAAAATCTTCAAGTGTTTATGGACCCCACCGTTCATTTTTGATATGCAATATCACTGACTTCAAGATCATCACAGAGGTAGTGGATGCTCATCAAAAATCATTTTTCAATTATTGACGTTGGCGGTGTATTGCCTGCATGACAATTTTTCACGAAAACACCAAGTTACGGCTATTGAGTGCTAATGAAATTTTCCTCCGAAATTTTTTATTTCACGCTTGAGATATTTTGCACGCCATTGAACATTGGGCGTGTGTAGAGGCCTGTACTAGCCATCGTACCCTTCATACTAAAAAATTTGTGCACTTATTAGGAAAAGAACAGAATGATGTGATAATGTAAATAATGACCTGAAAGACTTCACATTAATAAATTCATGTTTTTAGATTTGCTTGATTACTTACCTGAATGTTTTATTGTCTTTGTTACAATTTTAACCAAGTCAGTTCAAAGCACTTATTCTGATATAGCTTATCATTAATTTTCTTGTTTTTAAGGATGATAACAAAATTATCACCCCCCCCAAATGTTAAAACCCTCCTCCAATTTTTGTACTCTGGCTACAGGCCTAAATGAATGTTTTGTTATAGTATTCACTATCAAACATAAAGCAAGGTAACCGCTTTGTTGAATTTTGACTTTGTTTTTATTTTTAAGAAGTGAGTGACTGTTCATCCTGCAAGGATTAATGTTACCTCTCACCTGCGAGTCAATAGAAAACAAACATTGACAAAGCTTGCTTTACAAGAAATAGAGCAACTGGGAGTATTAAGATTGTTATGAACCTACATTTTCTAAACATTGACCATGCTAACTCTAGAGGACAAACACTTGAGCTGCGATGGTAGCAGAAAAAGGCAAAGATTCAATTCTGTAGTATCAAAGTTGAATTATTTTATCTGAATTCTGATCTAAATATAATAATATCGAGAAGTGGCAGAATGAATAATTTTTAGGTCGTGAACAGAATCAAACGCTGCAAATGGCAGGCTTAACATTACATTTAGCATAGGCGTCAGTCTAACAACTATTGCCTCCGGGGATCTCTCCACATTGGGCTTCTATGTGGGGACTGTGATCTCTAATAACGCACAATTGAAATCCATGTTTATCTTTGTGTGTAACATTTCATCACATATTGTCAGATTTAATTTCTTTAATAGATGCTCCAAAGTTCGTGCAAAAGAGCAGGATAAAAATAACAAAATTTCAAGGACGTCGTCACTCCTGGGCAGTGCATTAACTCTATAATTTCAAACGTCGTGCAGCCATTAAAAAGCCTGGTAATGAGTATGGCGATTGGAGGTCGAGGATTTATCACATCAAAACAGCACCCAACATTATGCCTATCATCAGAGCTATAGAATTTTATAAGAGATTTCCAAGTATAACTTGAAACGTCAGAACTAAACGTGCAACAAAGAAATAAGTGCTTCATTGTCAGCTCTTTAAATAAGAAGTTAACTTATGGCCAAAGAAGGTTACTTCTTCATCGCATTAAAGCAGCTAATTGGCAATTTACCTTTATCTACCCGAGTGTGGCAATGTGATAGATATTTTCTGACAATCTTATTTCACTGTTTGTAGCACATTCCTGATTTAATCAGGATGATGATTGAAAGTCCTTTTTTCACCCTCAGGAAACATACAGGCATACGACACAAGAAAAAATTGAAGTAAAGAGATAAACGATTACATTAGACTTCAAAAACCCTTCAGTTATATGATTGATGAAAGACTCCCTAGTCAAAAATTTCCGTAACGTAGCCGTCCGAGAAAAACCCCTACATTTATGGAAAAGTATACTTCAACGACTGATAACAGAATGAAATTGAAGATATTGAAAGAAAAGAATCACAGGAGTTGTAGCAAACTCAGGTGATGCAGCAGAGTAAACTGATTAGAACACTTCCTAAAATACTACTATTATTATTATTTATCTTTCGGCTGCTCCCGTCAGGGGTCACCACAGAGGATCATGCATCTCCATTTGGTACGGTCCTCAGCGTCCTCTCTTCTCACTCCCAGCGCCCTCATGTCCTCTTCAATTGCATCCATGTAACGTCTCCTTGGTCTTCCTCTTTTCCTTCTCCCATGCATCTCTAACATTCTTCTTCCGATATAGTTCTCTTCCCTTCTCATCACATGTCCAAACCATCTAAGTCTTGCCTCTCTTTGTTTCAATCCTAATCTTCTAACATGTGCTGTTCCCCTGATGTACTCGCTTCCTCATACTATAATATGTAGAAAAGATTAAAGCAATCTTCATGTCGTCGAGAAGACAACAAGAGAAACAGGAAGATTTAAACCTGCCAGATTAAAAATACGCTTCTTAAGTCGATCAAAAACAGCAAAATTATTTCACTAGTTTTACTTGGCTTTTATGAAATAATCAATTCAGGGTAGTCTGGTAATAATAATACCCAATCAAGGTTGTCTAGAAACCACTTCTAAAACTTCCGGTATGTGTTGAATTCAATTAACGTAAGATTGGGGTAAAATGCAAATAGCACTATAGCCATAAAATACAATTGAGATTTTAGCTCATTCAGATATTGATTTTATTGTCATGTCAAAGGCTGAGTCAAGTTTTTTAATATTGGCACTTGGGTACAGACAATATTTAAACATAATCTATACTTAATATGCAATCAGAGAACCTGAAAAGGGGCCCATTTGACCTTTTGTACGTTTCTACTGTTTATAAAACACGTGATTCAACAATGTATGACAATACAGCGGTTTCTACTATTTTGACAACTTGCTGGTACGTGAAAAGAGGCATGAAGAACCTAGGTTCTTCATGCCTCTTTTCACGTACGTAAGTAAGAATAATGATTTCAAAGAACATGGAAATGAATGAAGTCAGATGTTCGTTTTGTGAGTCCAAAGTTAACCTTTGACTCCATGGACGTTTGTTTCAAAATATCAAGGTTTTTGTCGAATTTTTTCAATAAGATCAGGCTACGTATATTTACTTGCTATGTATACCCAGTACTGATGCATGGCAATGGGGGTATGATCACATCAGACGTGAGAAAACGCTTAAAAAGTTGTGGCATGTTCATAATAATTATATAAAAAATGATAATATCAAAAGCAGAGATCACTTTTCTACGAATGAAGAGTGATGTTTGCTTTTGATTTATCAATGAAGAATTGTTTAACTGGACCAAAAAATAATTACATGGAACTTTCGACGTCACATGAACAATCCAGATTTCAATTCTNAATACTACTATTATTATTATTTATCTTTCGGCTGCTCCCGTCAGGGGTCACCACAGAGGATCATGCATCTCCATTTGGTACGGTCCTCAGCGTCCTCTCTTCTCACTCCCAGCGCCCTCATGTCCTCTTCAATTGCATCCATGTAACGTCTCCTTGGTCTTCCTCTTTTCCTTCTCCCATGCATCTCTAACATTCTTCTTCCGATATAGTTCTCTTCCCTTCTCATCACATGTCCAAACCATCTAAGTCTTGCCTCTCTTTGTTTCAATCCTAATCTTCTAACATGTGCTGTTCCCCTGATGTACTCGCTTCCTCATACTATAATATGTAGAAAAGATTAAAGCAATCTTCATGTCGTCGAGAAGACAACAAGAGAAACAGGAAGATTTAAACCTGCCAGATTAAAAATACGCTTCTTAAGTCGATCAAAAACAGCAAAATTATTTCACTAGTTTTACTTGGCTTTTATGAAATAATCAATTCAGGGTAGTCTGGTAATAATAATACCCAATCAAGGTTGTCTAGAAACCACTTCTAAAACTTCCGGTATGTGTTGAATTCAATTAACGTAAGATTGGGGTAAAATGCAAATAGCACTATAGCCATAAAATACAATTGAGATTTTAGCTCATTCAGATATTGATTTTATTGTCATGTCAAAGGCTGAGTCAAGTTTTTTAATATTGGCACTTGGGTACAGACAATATTTAAACATAATCTATACTTAATATGCAATCAGAGAACCTGAAAAGGGGCCCATTTGACCTTTTGTACGTTTCTACTGTTTATAAAACACGTGATTCAACAATGTATGACAATACAGCGGTTTCTACTATTTTGACAACTTGCTGGTACGTGAAAAGAGGCATGAAGAACCTAGGTTCTTCATGCCTCTTTTCACGTACGTAAGTAAGAATAATGATTTCAAAGAACATGGAAATGAATGAAGTCAGATGTTCGTTTTGTGAGTCCAAAGTTAACCTTTGACTCCATGGACGTTTGTTTCAAAATATCAAGGTTTTTGTCGAATTTTTTCAATAAGATCAGGCTACGTATATTTACTTGCTATGTATACCCAGTACTGATGCATGGCAATGGGGGTATGATCACATCAGACGTGAGAAAACGCTTAAAAAGTTGTGGCATGTTCATAATAATTATATAAAAAATGATAATATCAAAAGCAGAGATCACTTTTCTACGAATGAAGAGTGATGTTTGCTTTTGATTTATCAATGAAGAATTGTTTAACTGGACCAAAAAATAATTACATGGAACTTTCGACGTCACATGAACAATCCAGATTTCAATTCTCAGGTATTGAATGTATAGAAGCAAGTTCCAATCCCCAGGTGTAAATCATATCTATTGGTACTTTTAATTTTACTAATCTAAACATTCTGACGCTTGAGGCAAGTTGAAGACCCTACCCGTTAATTGCGTTTAACATTCTTTAATTAAGGTTAATGTTCGGTAGTATTATTCAGAGGAGCCATGGCTTAGTATTTAGAGTTTTTCCATCATAACCAAGAGGTTCTGGGTTCAGTTCCCCTAGCAGGGAAAAAGACTTTGGAACTTACCGTACCGTTGGCGTCAGGAAGGGCATCCGGCCAAGAAATTCCTCACTGCCAGAATCAAGTCCCTCTGAAGGGCACAGTCTGACGTTGAAACCCAAAAAATCGGGTAGTATTATTCACAATTATTATAGGATTCTTACAACAAAAATATTATTTTTCATATTTTTTTTCTTGGCGATATATACTTACTGGCATCTGCTTGATGATGGTCCTTCAATTTGGAGGTCGGGAAAGGCTGTGTGCGATCCAAGCATTACTTTTAGAAGGCAGTTAACCCGTTTCCTGAGCCACTTTCTGTTCCGTTGTCGCAGATTGCTTTTTGATAAAGACAATGAGCATCATGTAAGAACGACGTACCAGTCATTCAATTTAACAACAGTAAAGCAGGCAGAATATATTTTGTCAAATAATGCCTATATTGAGCAATGGGTGAAATGTTGTGGGGTTTGTTTTTAACAATTTCTTAAAATCCAAGTTTTCAAATGGTAAAATTAGCTGTTTTATATCGTGTTGTTTGGTCAGAAAACATTGGCTATATTTGGTATTTACGTCAGCTTTAATATCTTGCAAACACTCCTTCAAATTCCCTTTATAATAAATTCAACTTGAATATCTTCTTTTCGTTTTTTATAGCTGGAGAGATTGAGAAATGAATATCCCGAAGCATTGAGTTATGTTTTTAAGTTGAAGGCAAATATCATTTTGGTAACATACACATAATAAAAAGAAAGAAAGAAAAATTTCTCGGCTTAGACTTGTTCTCTAATAAACTGGTATTTTTGAATGGATGTTAAGGTGACGGTAGAGAAGATAGCTGGGGATATTGGAGTACAATGAACTTGTAAACTATAGAGGTGTGATCCTGGGGTGGAAGCATAACACAATTTTATTGCCTGGCTTAGTTAATTGAGCCAGGAAAATACTCAATTTAGACTATACCAACAGAGAGAACTGTTACCCAAGTAAATTCAACTTTACAAGTAGACCTTTTTAGGTGTTGGCCAGGGCAACACCACAAGGTCACTCATTAATACAATACGGTAAAGGCAGATGCAATTCCTTGGCCACATTATGAGACATCCTGGAACGTCTTGTTTTGTTCGGCACGACCGAGGGCAGGAGAGCCAGAGGAAGACAAAGAAAGACGTTTTTACAGTCTCTTAACAATTGGGCTACGAACAACAGTCTGAGCTGTAATGAACTCATCCATGCCTGCAGTGATAGAATGGCTTGGAGTGGCATGATTACCAATGTCTGAATCAGGTTTGGCACCTGACCAACTAACCATAGATGTATTGCTTCTCTTGTTCATAATTTATGATTCTTTACATCATTTGGTATCACTTCTTTATAGTTTATATCATTTGTATACATAGTTGTACAATATTAATAAAAATGTTTTCTTATATATATAGTATAAGGAGTAAACTCCAAACAGCCAGATGTTAAGACTTCTATTTTGACAAAATAATAACATAAAAAAACTCTTTCATCACAAACAAATTTTACACGAATATATATATATTAATAAAAAAATTCTGTTTTCCAGAGAGCCCTGTAAAATCCTCTGGAATTTTAATCTCTGGTGCGATAGTATATTAAAACCAAGGAAGCCTGACATTATTTTCATTGCTAAGAAGAGGAAAGAGAGCAGTATAATCAACATTGCTATTTCTGGTGACTTCAAAGCTTGCGGAAAGGCAATTGAAAAGATACAAAAGTTCCAGGATACAACGGTTGATGTAAAGAGAACGTTGAAAACAAGAGCAATGGTGGTGCAAGCTGTGAATAGTTCCCAGGACCTGTCTGTATTCTGAGAGAAAGGATGACATCATTTCAAATATAAATGTCAATGATGAAAAATTAAAATAATAGATGACGTCATATGTTATCATTTGCGGAATATATTTCGGTAACCTGTACCATCTTCAGCCATATTATTGATGTTAAATATTTATTCCTTTGAATAAAGGTAGAAAACAGTCAATAAATAGAACAAATAGAATTTTAAACGACAGTTATGTTGTGACTAGAAGCTCTAGCTACAACTTTATTGTCAATTCCCGACTTCGGAACTCGTCCTTAGTGTTAATGGTGGGGCAAAGTTCCCGTTGCCACAGACCCTCAAGGGTCATTAACAAACTCTCGATGACTGAGCTAATATTTCGACATTGTCAGCAATAAAGTTGTATCTAGAGCTTCTAGTCACAATTATTTTATTCATTTCAAATAATCCAGAGCAGTTTTGACAATTTGCATCAAGCTGCTTCCGTTGAACCAGCTAACATCCTACGAAAGGTGCTATCACTTTACGTTCAGTAGTGCTGAACGGATAGCACACGTTCTGCAACAATCAATAATAACAATAATTAATAAAAAAAAATAGAAAAAAATAACAGAAGTGAATTGTCTATTATTGTTGAAATTTAAAAGGGCACAATTGTAAAAACTCATAATTTTCATAAATTAAAAAAGAAAGTATCACCTAAAAATCTCCCTTCTATTAAGAAGAGCATAAAATGTCATATGTAATTCTAATAATGATTATATCTTTAGATAAAATCCATGGATATAGGCACTTAGGAAAACTACACTATGACAAGTTGAAAAATGAAGAAATGAATGAGAAGTTGGTGAAGGAATATTTCAAAAGGCCAAGAGGGATATTAGAATCCATGCCAAATTAAGGTTTTATTGCATTGCCAATCAGCTTTAATTCGGTACAGTGCATAATTTGTTCGTTGAAGAGTACATGAGATGTACTATGTACGTAGAATCTTATAAAATTTATGACGATTGATAGAAGTCTTTTTCCGATTTTTCTATCTTTTTCGGGACGTGAAAAGAGACGAAGATGGTAAGGCATCAGTCATAGACTGCGAGCTTTGTATAGTTGAGATGGAGAGAGGGGGGAGGGGCTTTAATGTGTACTGGGGAACGAAGAGAAATGGACATGACAGAGGAAAAAGTTACCAAGGTTGCAATCCAATGACCTGGTAAGCGAAGCTAGTTCACAATTGAATTTAAACCTTAGATGATTACTTTTTCATAAAGATACCTTATTGGTTTGATTTCTCTTAATGCTTTTGATTTTGCACGATTTATGTTATATTTAAATTTCCTTTTTGAAATTCTTGTTTTTGCCTTTTTCCTTAATTACTAGCTCTAGGGTATAAGCCAAAGTGATATTTTGTATTTACTTTTTTCTGTTAAAATACTCAGTCTTGATTTCCTTTTGCAGGTATTCACGGTTAATACAAATGTAAAATGCCATTTTACTTTTAAAGTTGTTGAGGGATATGTGTAAATTCATTTAAACCTCGTTAATTAAAATCTGCTTGCCAAAATGTTCAAAAAATGTTTTTAAGAACAAGTGAAGAAATTGTATTAAAAACTCGCGGAGGGTAATTAGCTTATCTAAATAACTGATTATCAAAAACGGTGCCAAAAAGGTAGTACTAAATTTCAATCAACTCTCGTTTAGCTTTAGAAAACTAGGTTACGTATTCATTACTAATTTTTATAAGATAGTCATCTTTTATTGCTTTCTGAACAGGGGAATATCCAGTACCTCTGGAGAGGTGGTCCTGGAAACGTTTGCCAAAGTCCATCTAAAACCATTTGAAAACCATGTCAAATACTCCTTAGAAATGAAATAAATTCGTAATACCTCACCACATAACTGTAAATAGCTAGGAAATATCCTTTGCACGAACACAGGATGAATGATGACATAAAAAGATTTTTGAAGGTAAGAAAACCAGCAGAGAAAGCAAGAAAAGCAAGGTTAAGATGACATGGACATGTAATGGGGAGAGAAAATGACAATAGTTTAAAGGGGGTATGGCAGCACAAGTGATAGGAAGGGGGAGTAGAGGACGACAAAAGCTTAGACTGAGGGACGTCATAAAACGAGACATGAAAGAAGTGGGTGCGAAAGAAGGGGATTGGGAAGACCGAGTCAAGTGGAAAAAAAGGTGTCGAACGGCCGACCTGACAAACGTCGAACGAATGCCGAAAGAAGAAGAAGAAATAATACAGTAGACTCTCGCTAATTCGAACTTCTATAATTCGAATCTCTCTGTAATTCGAATAAATTATTTTCCCCCTTGAAGTTCGAATTAGCGAGAGTCTACTGTACAAAGAATTTTGAATGGATGGAAGTAAAAGGAAAACTCAGATGAACTAATGAGAAACAGATGTCAACAGAGAATAAAGAGAGAGGAAAATTTCAAAACCCTTCTGGACCCCTTGATTCGCTTTTTTATCAAAGATNAATAAATTCGTAATACCTCACCACATAACTGTAAATAGCTAGGAAATATCCTTTGCACGAACACAGGATGAATGACGACATAAAAAGATTTTTGAAGGTAAGAAAACCAGCAGAGAAAGCAAGAAAAGCAAGGGTAAGATGACATGGACATGTAATGGGGAGAGAAAATGACAATAGTTTAAAGGGAGTATGGCAGCACCACCAGTGATAGGAAGGGGGAGTAGAGGACGACAAAAGCTTAGACTGAGGGACGTCATAAAACGAGACATGAAAGAAGTGGGTGCGAAAGAAGGGGATTGGGAAGACCGAGTCAAGTGGAAAAAAAGGTGTCGAACGGCCGACCTGACAAACGTCGAACGAATGCCGAAAGAAGAAGAAGAAATAATACAGTAGACTCTCGCTAATTCGAACTTCTATAATTCGAATCTCTCTGTAATTCGAATAAATTATTTTCCCCCTTGAAGTTCGAATTAGCGAGAGTCTACTGTACAAAGAATTTTGAATGGATGGAAGTAAAAGGAAAACTCAGATGAACTAATGAGAAACAGATGTCAACAGAGAATAAAGAGAGAGGAAAATTTCAAAACCCTTCTGGACCCCTTGATTCGCTTTTTTATCAAAGATGACTCTTTTGTTGTCCTTTATTTTCTGCGTCATGTTGACTTGTTTAAGTATTATTCCAAACCTATGAACATTTAAAATTTTTGCATAACAAATATTTACGATTCTTCTTTAAGTTGTCAAAAGAAATTTTCAGAACATCACTGGTCGTTCTGTTTAGTTTTATCGTAAGGCGCTCTTTTCGTGGTTTCTTATCAACCACAAGATGACATAGTTTTCTACCTTCTGATTTTTAAAAATGACTAGTATATTATAAAATAATTATTGTTTACTAACTTCTTTAAAATATCAGTCTAGCCATTTGGAATTGAAAATGAAAAGTTTAATTGTATTGCACTTATCTTCATCTACTTCATGCGCTCAAAGTTTAACAAAACTGACAGCAATTCATTAACTTACATTTTTATCTATCTCTACTTTTTACACCTTACACACATTGAGGTTTCCAGTCAAATGTGCTGCTCATAGAAAGTAGTTTGTTTACAATTACTGTTTAAGAAACACTGAAAAGTAGCAGTTAAAACACCTTTTACTACCTTGGCAAAATGAAACCTTTTTTTTAACATCCCAAAATGTACAGCTCCCCATCCCACCCAAGAGTAAACAATTTCAAATGAATCAATAATAATGAAATAGTGTAAGCAAAAATTAGAGTGGGCGTAGATTAAACATAACCCCACAAAAGAATTATTACTTTAAATGACCCTTAAAAATGAGTTTAAATACATCCGATCCATTAAGGAGATTTCTATTTTTTACCCAGAAAAGTAAACCTTAGACTTAGTCTAAAATTGATCTAAATTCGATGTAAATCGATCTAGCTCGATCTAAAAGGGATCTATATTGATTTAAAAAAGTCAACCCCATCTCTGGTCAAATTGCTTCAAGTTTGCTTTAGGTCGATGACTGTTTCCTATGCCTTCACAAAGCCCTTTGCATTCATGATTTTGTCAAGATTTTAAAATAAAATCTTCAACATCATATATTTTTCCAAGAATCTTTAGCAATCTTCTTTCCTATACACCAATGTGGGTTAAGTTGAGAATTTCTATTTAACAAGTTAATGTCCAAGTTTCCTTCTTCAGTCTTGTACATCATCATACTAGGGACTTCAGTCCAACACCATATAGAGTCAACTACTCGGATTAATTTTCTCCACTTAACTTGTTTCCTGCCTCTTTCTGTCTGAATTCTAAAGCTTGGTGCCATAATTTATAGGAAAAAGGCATAAAAGATTACTTAGAAACTTCTTGACGAATCCTCCCCTGAAGAGAGAATGTCCATGTTTGCCTTAAAACTAGGGAGATCCAGTAGCCCGAAAGTAAGTGTAGAAATGCTTTCGGCTGCCACACACTGAGAATTAATAGGGGGTAAAATACATTTTTCAAGAAAGAACCGCCATGGTAGTTACACTAGCTTTCACAAACTGTGAGTGTATGCCTGGATAAGCTGCCTTGTTTGTTTGTATAGTCATTTGATTTTCTAAAGTTTTCCCTTCGGGTAAACCTATAGCTTGTAACTGTCTTCCTTATTATAGTGTCTTGGCTCAAACTGTCCCACTTTGCAACCCTCTTCCATCTACTCTTACGATCAGAACTCTTTCGAGTACAAAGTGAACTAGTTCTTTTCCTTTCAACATTCCTTTCTTCAGTTTTATTTAATGCCCTGTTCGGGGGCATTTCCCGTGAAAAAAAAGAACGTCTTATAAAAGAAAGCGAGCAAAGGCAAAGAAGAAGTTTTTAGACGGAGTAGGGAAAGATTTCAAAGAATGGAATAATGTACTACTTGACAAGAAGCACTATTCATGACAAGAAGCACTATTATCGAAAAGCGAAAAGTATGTTAGTATCGAATCGCATTCGAACCAGTGCCTATGGGTACCATGGCAACATACCAACTGAGAGCATCTATCCATTTCCAAAGTTCTCACTCTCATTTCCATGTTTATTCATTCATGACAAGAAGCACTATTATCGAAAAGCGAAAAGTATGTTAGTATCGAATCGCATTCGAACCAGTGCCTATGGGTACCGTGGCAACATGCCAACTGAGGCATCTGCATTTATTCTGACAAGATCATTTTTGCAACCATATCTTTCACCTTAACAAAAGAATCAATATCTGTATTACCTATATTTTAATTAATACTATTATGGAAATAATATCACTGTAAAATAAACTTCTATCCGTAGAGACCCTCAACTGGGTTATTAGGAAAACTTCCAAGAGTGTCACGGTTTCACAAAGGATTTGACAAATTCTTTATTTTAATATTGTGTTGTATCAAACAAACTAATCTTGACAGGGTTAAGTATAATAGGTATAAATCAAAAATTTGGTACCACCTGGTATTAATTATTGGTGAGTGTTAATTGAATCTTTACTTTTTGTAAAATTTTGTAAAATCAATAATTACGTGTTTATTACATTATGAATGTACTACAAAAAGAAATTTAACATATATTAACTATATAAATATATGAATATATAAATATATAAATATATAAATATATAAATATATAAATATATAAATATATAAATATATAAATATATAAATATATAAATATATAAATATATAAATATATAAATATATAAATATATAAATATATAAATATATAAATATATAAATATATAAATATATAAATATATAAATATATAAATATATAAATATATAAATATATAAATATATAAATATATAAATATATAAATATATAAATATATAAATATATAAATATATAAATATATAAATATATAAATATATAAATATATAAATATATAAATATATAAATATATAAATATATAAATATATAAATATATAAATATATAAATATATAAATATATAAATATATAAATATATAAATATATAAATATATAAATATATAAATATATAAATATATAAATATATAAATATATAAATATATAAATATATAAATATATAAATATATAAATATATAAATATATAAATATATAAATATATAAATATATAAATATATAAATATATAAATATATAAATATATAAATATATAAATATATAAATATATAAATATATAAATATATAAATATATAAATATATAAATATATAAATATATAAATATATAAATATATAAATATATAAATATATAAATATATAAATATATAAATATATAAATATATAAATATATAAATATATAAATATATAAATATATAAATATATAAATATATAAATATATAAATATATAAATATATAAATATATAAATATATAAATATATAAATATATAAATATATAAATATATAAATATATAAATATATAAATATATAAATATATAAATATATAAATATATAAATATATAAATATATAAATATATAAATATATAAATATATAAATATATAAATATATAAATATATAAATATATAAATATATAAATATATAAATATATAAATATATAAATATATAAATATATAAATATATAAATATATAAATATATAAATATATAAATATATAAATATATAAATATATAAATATATAAATATATAAATATATAAATATATAAATATATAAATATATAAATATATAAATATATAAATATATAAATATATAAATATATAAATATATAAATATATAAATATATAAATATATAAATATATAAATATATAAATATATAAATATATAAATATATAAATATATAAATATATAAATATATAAATATATAAATATATAAATATATAAATATATAAATATATAAATATATAAATATATAAATATATAAATATATAAATATATAAATATATAAATATATAAATATATAAATATATAAATATATAAATATATAAATATATAAATATATAAATATATAAATATATAAATATATAAATATATAAATATATAAATATATAAATATATAAATATATAAATATATAAATATATAAATATATAAATATATAAATATATAAATATATAAATATATAAATATATAAATATATAAATATATAAATATATAAATATATAAATATATAAATATATAAATATATAAATATATAAATATATAAATATATAAATATATAAATATATAAATATATAAATATATAAATATATAAATATATAAATATATAAATATATAAATATATAAATATATAAATATATAAATATATAAATATATAAATATATAAATATATAAATATATAAATATATAAATATATAAATATATAAATATATAAATATATAAATATATAAATATATAAATATATAAATATATAAATATATAAATATATAAATATATAAATATATAAATATATAAATATATAAATATATAAATATATAAATATATAAATATATAAATATATAAATATATAAATATATAAATATATAAATATATAAATATATAAATATATAAATATATAAATATATAAATATATAAATATATAAATATATAAATATATAAATATATAAATATATAAATATATAAATATATAAATATATAAATATATAAATATATAAATATATAAATATATAAATATATAAATATATAAATATATAAATATATAAATATATAAATATATAAATATATAAATATATAAATATATAAATATATAAATATATAAATATATAAATATATAAATATATAAATATATAAATATATAAATATATAAATATATAAATATATAAATATATAAATATATAAATATATAAATATATAAATATATAAATATATAAATATATAAATATATAAATATATAAATATATAAATATATAAATATATAAATATATAAATATATAAATATATAAATATATAAATATATAAATATATAAATATATAAATATATAAATATATAAATATATAAATATATAAATATATAAATATATAAATATATAAATATATAAATATATAAATATATAAATATATAAATATATAAATATATAAATATATAAATATATAAATATATAAATATATAAATATATAAATATATAAATATATAAATATATAAATATATAAATATATAAATATATAAATATATAAATATATAAATATATAAATATATAAATATATAAATATATAAATATATAAATATATAAATATATAAATATATAAATATATAAATATATAAATATATAAATATATAAATATATAAATATATAAATATATAAATATATAAATATATAAATATATAAATATATAAATATATAAATATATAAATATATAAATATATAAATATATAAATATATAAATATATAAATATATAAATATATAAATATATAAATATATAAATATATAAATATATAAATATATAAATATATAAATATATAAATATATAAATATATAAATATATAAATATATAAATATATAAATATATAAATATATAAATATATAAATATATAAATATATAAATATATAAATATATAAATATATAAATATATAAATATATAAATATATAAATATATAAATATATAAATATATAAATATATAAATATATAAATATATAAATATATAAATATATAAATATATAAATATATAAATATATAAATATATAAATATATAAATATATAAATATATAAATATATAAATATATAAATATATAAATATATAAATATATAAATATATAAATATATAAATATATAAATATATAAATATATAAATATATAAATATATAAATATATAAATATATAAATATATAAATATATAAATATATAAATATATAAATATATAAATATATAAATATATAAATATATAAATATATAAATATATAAATATATAAATATATAAATATATAAATATATAAATATATAAATATATAAATATATAAATATATAAATATATAAATATATAAATATATAAATATATAAATATATAAATATATAAATATATAAATATATAAATATATAAATATATAAATATATAAATATATAAATATATAAATATATAAATATATAAATATATAAATATATAAATATATAAATATATAAATATATAAATATATAAATATATAAATATATAAATATATAAATATATAAATATATAAATATATAAATATATAAATATATAAATATATAAATATATAAATATATAAATATATAAATATATAAATATATAAATATATAAATATATAAATATATAAATATATAAATATATAAATATATAAATATATAAATATATAAATATATAAATATATAAATATATAAATATATAAATATATAAATATATAAATATATAAATATATAAATATATAAATATATAAATATATAAATATATAAATATATAAATATATAAATATATAAATATATAAATATATAAATATATAAATATATAAATATATAAATATATAAATATATAAATATATAAATATATAAATATATAAATATATAAATATATAAATATATAAATATATAAATATATAAATATATAAATATATAAATATATAAATATATAAATATATAAATATATAAATATATAAATATATAAATATATAAATATATAAATATATAAATATATAAATATATAAATATATAAATATATAAATATATAAATATATAAATATATAAATATATAAATATATAAATATATAAATATATAAATATATAAATATATAAATATATAAATATATAAATATATAAATATATAAATATATAAATATATAAATATATAAATATATAAATATATAAATATATAAATATATAAATATAT
The DNA here is from genome assembly GCA_003991215.1 of Morbakka virulenta. Classification (NCBI taxonomy): domain Eukaryota; kingdom Metazoa; phylum Cnidaria; class Cubozoa; order Carybdeida; family Carukiidae; genus Morbakka; species Morbakka virulenta. The sequence continues at coordinate 1,973,052 of RDPX01000080.1, read as the reverse complement.
AAATATATAAATATATAAATATATAAATATATAAATATATAAATATATAAATATATAAATATATAAATATATAAATATATAAATATATAAATATATAAATATATAAATATATAAATATATAAATATATAAATATATAAATATATAAATATATAAATATATAAATATATAAATATATAAATATATAAATATATAAATATATAAATATATAAATATATAAATATATAAATATATAAATATATAAATATATAAATATATAAATATATAAATATATAAATATATAAATATATAAATATATAAATATATAAATATATAAATATATAAATATATAAATATATAAATATATAAATATATAAATATATAAATATATAAATATATAAATATATAAATATATAAATATATAAATATATAAATATATAAATATATAAATATATAAATATATAAATATATAAATATATAAATATATAAATATATAAATATATAAATATATAAATATATAAATATATAAATATATAAATATATAAATATATAAATATATAAATATATAAATATATAAATATATAAATATATAAATATATAAATATATAAATATATAAATATATAAATATATAAATATATAAATATATAAATATATAAATATATAAATATATAAATATATAAATATATAAATATATAAATATATAAATATATAAATATATAAATATATAAATATATAAATATATAAATATATAAATATATAAATATATAAATATATAAATATATAAATATATAAATATATAAATATATAAATATATAAATATATAAATATATAAATATATAAATATATAAATATATAAATATATAAATATATAAATATATAAATATATAAATATATAAATATATAAATATATAAATATATAAATATATAAATATATAAATATATAAATATATAAATATATAAATATATAAATATATAAATATATAAATATATAAATATATAAATATATAAATATATAAATATATAAATATATAAATATATAAATATATAAATATATAAATATATAAATATATAAATATATAAATATATAAATATATAAATATATAAATATATAAATATATAAATATATAAATATATAAATATATAAATATATAAATATATAAATATATAAATATATAAATATATAAATATATAAATATATAAATATATAAATATATAAATATATAAATATATAAATATATAAATATATAAATATATAAATATATAAATATATAAATATATAAATATATAAATATATAAATATATAAATATATAAATATATAAATATATAAATATATAAATATATAAATATATAAATATATAAATATATAAATATATAAATATATAAATATATAAATATATAAATATATAAATATATAAATATATAAATATATAAATATATAAATATATAAATATATAAATATATAAATATATAAATATATAAATATATAAATATATAAATATATAAATATATAAATATATAAATATATAAATATATAAATATATAAATATATAAATATATAAATATATAAATATATAAATATATAAATATATAAATATATAAATATATAAATATATAAATATATAAATATATAAATATATAAATATATAAATATATAAATATATAAATATATAAATATATAAATATATAAATATATAAATATATAAATATATAAATATATAAATATATAAATATATAAATATATAAATATATAAATATATAAATATATAAATATATAAATATATAAATATATAAATATATAAATATATAAATATATAAATATATAAATATATAAATATATAAATATATAAATATATAAATATATAAATATATAAATATATAAATATATAAATATATAAATATATAAATATATAAATATATAAATATATAAATATATAAATATATAAATATATAAATATATAAATATATAAATATATAAATATATAAATATATAAATATATAAATATATAAATATATAAATATATAAATATATAAATATATAAATATATAAATATATAAATATATAAATATATAAATATATAAATATATAAATATATAAATATATAAATATATAAATATATAAATATATAAATATATAAATATATAAATATATAAATATATAAATATATAAATATATAAATATATAAATATATAAATATATAAATATATAAATATATAAATATATAAATATATAAATATATAAATATATAAATATATAAATATATAAATATATAAATATATAAATATATAAATATATAAATATATAAATATATAAATATATAAATATATAAATATATAAATATATAAATATATAAATATATAAATATATAAATATATAAATATATAAATATATAAATATATAAATATATAAATATATAAATATATAAATATATAAATATATAAATATATAAATATATAAATATATAAATATATAAATATATAAATATATAAATATATAAATATATAAATATATAAATATATAAATATATAAATATATAAATATATAAATATATAAATATATAAATATATAAATATATAAATATATAAATATATAAATATATAAATATATAAATATATAAATATATAAATATATAAATATATAAATATATAAATATATAAATATATAAATATATAAATATATAAATATATAAATATATAAATATATAAATATATAAATATATAAATATATAAATATATAAATATATAAATATATAAATATATAAATATATAAATATATAAATATATAAATATATAAATATATAAATATATAAATATATAAATATATAAATATATAAATATATAAATATATAAATATATAAATATATAAATATATAAATATATAAATATATAAATATATAAATATATAAATATATAAATATATAAATATATAAATATATAAATATATAAATATATAAATATATAAATATATAAATATATAAATATATAAATATATAAATATATAAATATATAAATATATAAATATATAAATATATAAATATATAAATATATAAATATATAAATATATAAATATATAAATATATAAATATATAAATATATAAATATATAAATATATAAATATATAAATATATAAATATATAAATATATAAATATATAAATATATAAATATATAAATATATAAATATATAAATATATAAATATATAAATATATAAATATATAAATATATAAATATATAAATATATAAATATATAAATATATAAATATATAAATATATAAATATATAAATATATAAATATATAAATATATAAATATATAAATATATAAATATATAAATATATAAATATATAAATATATAAATATATAAATATATAAATATATAAATATATAAATATATAAATATATAAATATATAAATATATAAATATATAAATATATAAATATATAAATATATAAATATATAAATATATAAATATATAAATATATAAATATATAAATATATAAATATATAAATATATAAATATATAAATATATAAATATATAAATATATAAATATATAAATATATAAATATATAAATATATAAATATATAAATATATAAATATATAAATATATAAATATATAAATATATAAATATATAAATATATAAATATATAAATATATAAATATATAAATATATAAATATATAAATATATAAATATATAAATATATAAATATATAAATATATAAATATATAAATATATAAATATATAAATATATAAATATATAAATATATAAATATATAAATATATAAATATATAAATATATAAATATATAAATATATAAATATATAAATATATAAATATATAAATATATAAATATATAAATATATAAATATATAAATATATAAATATATAAATATATAAATATATAAATATATAAATATATAAATATATAAATATATAAATATATAAATATATAAATATATAAATATATAAATATATAAATATATAAATATATAAATATATAAATATATAAATATATAAATATATAAATATATAAATATATAAATATATAAATATATAAATATATAAATATATAAATATATAAATATATAAATATATAAATATATAAATATATAAATATATAAATATATAAATATATAAATATATAAATATATAAATATATAAATATATAAATATATAAATATATAAATATATAAATATATAAATATATAAATATATAAATATATAAATATATAAATATATAAATATATAAATATATAAATATATAAATATATAAATATATAAATATATAAATATATAAATATATAAATATATAAATATATAAATATATAAATATATAAATATATAAATATATAAATATATAAATATATAAATATATAAATATATAAATATATAAATATATAAATATATAAATATATAAATATATAAATATATAAATATATAAATATATAAATATATAAATATATAAATATATAAATATATAAATATATAAATATATAAATATATAAATATATAAATATATAAATATATAAATATATAAATATATAAATATATAAATATATAAATATATAAATATATAAATATATAAATATATAAATATATAAATATATAAATATATAAATATATAAATATATAAATATATAAATATATAAATATATAAATATATAAATATATAAATATATAAATATATAAATATATAAATATATAAATATATAAATATATAAATATATAAATATATAAATATATAAATATATAAATATATAAATATATAAATATATAAATATATAAATATATAAATATATAAATATATAAATATATAAATATATAAATATATAAATATATAAATATATAAATATATAAATATATAAATATATAAATATATAAATATATAAATATATAAATATATAAATATATAAATATATAAATATATAAATATATAAATATATAAATATATAAATATATAAATATATAAATATATAAATATATAAATATATAAATATATAAATATATAAATATATAAATATATAAATATATAAATATATAAATATATAAATATATAAATATATAAATATATAAATATATAAATATATAAATATATAAATATATAAATATATAAATATATAAATATATAAATATATAAATATATAAATATATAAATATATAAATATATAAATATATAAATATATAAATATATAAATATATAAATATATAAATATATAAATATATAAATATATAAATATATAAATATATAAATATATAAATATATAAATATATAAATATATAAATATATAAATATATAAATATATAAATATATAAATATATAAATATATAAATATATAAATATATAAATATATAAATATATAAATATATAAATATATAAATATATAAATATATAAATATATAAATATATAAATATATAAATATATAAATATATAAATATATAAATATATAAATATATAAATATATAAATATATAAATATATAAATATATAAATATATAAATATATAAATATATAAATATATAAATATATAAATATATAAATATATAAATATATAAATATATAAATATATAAATATATAAATATATAAATATATAAATATATAAATATATAAATATATAAATATATAAATATATAAATATATAAATATATAAATATATAAATATATAAATATATAAATATATAAATATATAAATATATAAATATATAAATATATAAATATATAAATATATAAATATATAAATATATAAATATATAAATATATAAATATATAAATATATAAATATATAAATATATAAATATATAAATATATAAATATATAAATATATAAATATATAAATATATAAATATATAAATATATAAATATATAAATATATAAATATATAAATATATAAATATATAAATATATAAATATATAAATATATAAATATATAAATATATAAATATATAAATATATAAATATATAAATATATAAATATATAAATATATAAATATATAAATATATAAATATATAAATATATAAATATATAAATATATAAATATATAAATATATAAATATATAAATATATAAATATATAAATATATAAATATATAAATATATAAATATATAAATATATAAATATATAAATATATAAATATATAAATATATAAATATATAAATATATAAATATATAAATATATAAATATATAAATATATAAATATATAAATATATAAATATATAAATATATAAATATATAAATATATAAATATATAAATATATAAATATATAAATATATAAATATATAAATATATAAATATATAAATATATAAATATATAAATATATAAATATATAAATATATAAATATATAAATATATAAATATATAAATATATAAATATATAAATATATAAATATATAAATATATAAATATATAAATATATAAATATATAAATATNCCAACTTGATGGTACGTTAAGAGAAGAGGAGGTCTTTCAATGGATGACTTGAAGCTACATGCCAAAACTGAAGATCAGATGAGTACGCTTGTTAGAACCGTTCACATGTTCAGCAACGACATTGGTATGAAATTTCGGATGAAAAAGTGTGGCATTTTGACATTGAAACGAGGAATGATTATTAGAAGTGAAGGAATTAAGTTAGCTGATGGACAGACAATGAATGAGCTTGGGGAGGAAGGGTACACTTATCTAGGTATTGTGCAATTAGATGAAATCAAAGAAGCTGAAATGAAAGATGCAATTGGAAAGGAATACAAAAGAAGGGTAAGGCTGGTAATTAGATCAAAGTTGAACGGGAAAAATAAGGTTTCGGCGATCAACACATGGGCAGTGGCTATATTCCGGTATGTAGCGGGAATTATACAATGGAGAGAAAACGAGCTTAAAGATTTAGACAGACAAACAAGGAAAACAATGACAATGCATGGAGCTTTGCACCCAAAGAGTGATGTTGATAGGTTGTTTGTGCAAAGAAAAGAGGCTGGAAGGGGCCTAATAAGTGTAGAGCGATGTGTAAAAGAAGAAGCGAAAAGTTTGAAAGTTTATGCCTCTAATTCCGAGAAAAGACTTTTGGAGGGCGTAGCAAAATTTGAAAAATTGGATGCAAGTATACTGGAGGAATGTCGAGATCTTGAGGCAAGAAACAAACAAGAAGCGACACAAAGGTGGATTGAAAAGAGAATGCACGGACAATTTATCAGAGATCTACTTGAAGCAGTAGACAAGGAAAAAACGTGGCAATGGTTGTCAAAATGTGACTTAAAGGTTGGGACAGAAGCCTTGATATGTGCCGCACAAGAGCAATCGATCAGGACGAATTATGTGAAGTATCACATTGACAAAACGGCTGAAAGCCAGCTATGTTGATTGCGTGACCAGAAAGGTGAAAATGTGCAACACATTATTAGTGCTTGTGAGAAGTTAGCTCAGAAGGAGTGCAAGGGGCGTCATGATAATGTTGCGAGAAAGATTCATTGGGATATATGCCAGAAAAGAGGGTTGGAATGCAGTGAAAAATGGTACGAACATACCCCAGAAGGAGTTGTGGAGAATGATGATGTGAAGTTGCTATGGGATGAAAATATCCAATGTGATAATGTGGTCAAGGCAAGGAAACCAGATTTAATCTTAGTATACAAGAAGGAACATAAGGCAATTATCATTGAAATAGCAGTCCCGATGGATGTAAATGTTGAGGAGAAAGAAATGGAGAAGGTAGAAAAGTATCAAGATCTGAAAAGAGAGATAAAAAGACTGTGGAAATTGAAGAAAGTAGACGTGGTACCGATTGTGATAGGAGCGCGACAAAAGGATTTGAGAAGTGGGTTAGAAAGCTTGAGATTTACTGTAACTTGGAAATGCTTTAAAAGACTGCGTTATTAGAAACTGGGAGAATTTTGAGGAAAGTACTGGAGTTTCGAGGGGAAAAAAGGAAATACTGTAGCCCATGATCATTTGTTACGATTCGCCTATCAGCATAAAAATGCGGTGATAACAACAACCAGACACACATTGTAAACATGAGATAATAATAATAATAATAATAATAATAATAATAATAATAATAATAATAATAAAGGCTAGACGGAAAGTGCCCAGACCAGCAGGTCGCCTGGCAATTCCTCTGGAAGCAGCGCCTCTGCCCTAGTCGAGCTGGGTAAACCTAACGGGAACAGTGGGAAAAGTTGAACTTGCCTTAATTGGCAGGCTTAACTTAGTACTGCCTAGTACTGCTGGAAATGGACATTAACCCCCCTGCCCTGTGTAGTCAAATTGCTCTGATAATTACACCAGGCACTGACTATTATTGTCAGCAAGTGACGTAACGTCTAAAGACGTATGATCTCTGATCTTAATTGATTGGTGGAGTACACGAACTAGTTTTGCCTGGTAATTATGAATGGGCTAGATCAAACATTCCCTCTCAAACCGCAGACTTGTCAATTAGTTGCCTGACCTTAACCAGTTGTGCATGTCCCGAAAGGGGTGACACATCACGTATTCCTGTTTAACGGGTAGAAGTATTGGGGAAGCATCATATCTAGGTGTCGTGAGCGTGGATCTCAAGTTCTAAAGGGCTGAGTACCGAGTTCACACTTGTTACTTAGTCCTGAGGTCTTGGGTGAAGCCTCGCTACGGAGACCATTTTAAGCAGACTTGGTCACCTAAACTGGGAAACCTAAACAGGCCCTACCTGCGAGGTCATGTGTTGTATTTTAATTAATATCAATTTATCACACACACTAAGGTGTGATGCTTGTACCCAGCTTACCCTTATCGGGGTGGGGGTCGAATGGGTTTGCTGGGGTTTCTACCCCTGAATCCTCCATGGGCTCGTATTGCTCCACCACTCAGTAATAATAATAATAATAATAATAATAATAATAATAATAATAAAGTTCATGTCCATCATGACAGCCCACACAGGGAAATGGTATTTACCTGCCAGACGAGAAAACTTAACCCCGGCTACCGACCAGTAGCTTTAGAGGTTAAGCACCTTCCTCAATATGTTGGTTGTTCCAATGATGTTAGATGTTTGGAATCCACCCAAGACATCAGGGATGCCCAACTCTTTCAAACTGCGCACCGAGCGCTTTGTCACCACTCCTAAGCTTCCCACAACCATTGGGACAACGCTGGTAGATAAGCTGTGTAACTTCCGGATTTGTTGGGCCAAGGGAGAATACTCAGTGACCTTTTCTTCTTCCTTGGCTGTCACATTTCGATCGGAAGGCACAGCAAAATCTACAACCAGCCATCTCTTCTCAGTGCGGTCAACAACAACAACATCCGGACGATTACTTTCCACCTGTTGCATTGTCTCAAGTACCTTACACCCACACGCAACATGCCAAACTGACTCAGATTCCATTCCGAAGATGCGACACATAGGACTAACACCACCATCCCACTTCGACTGCGCTCACCTTGTCCTCAATGCTTGCTCTTGAGCACCAATCACAAACGCCTCTGTGCTTTTTGCAAGGAAACCACCCTTAATCCACTGTACTGATCTCTCTGTTGCATTTTCATCCATCTCCCGACAGAACCTACCATGCAGAGCCTTCTCCATCAACCTCTCCTTTCTCTCCTCAACCACTCTCGTCTTGTAATGCTTCTTCGTCTCCCTTCCAAGCATAAACATTCCAGCTACCTGTTCCAAAATCTTCTCCTCAGTAGCATGTACATACTCTTCTAACCCTAACTCTTCCTGCCTCACACAATCTTCAACGCTGATCAAGCCACGACCCTAATCCTTTCTTCCGAGGTACAGACGACCTACACTACTATTCCAATGAAAAGCACCATTCATCGTTAAAATCTTCCTTGTCTTGATATCAAGTTTGCGCAGCTCAACATCAGACCAATCCAGTATTCCAGCACTGTATTGGACAACACTAACTGCCCACGCATTGATACCACGAACCAAGTTCCCAGCATACAACCTCGACTTTACCAGCAATTTCACACGTCGTACTTACTCATTACCAATTTTCTTCTTCATCTTCTTCTGCATGATATTTGCCCCTTCTAACACTCCCAGGTACTTGTACCCATCTTCATCAACCTCCTTCATCAACTCCCCACTTGGTAGCTCGATTCCCTCACATTCAGCCCTTTCACCTCGTTTAATTTCGAAAACAGCACACTTATCTATCCCAAACTCCATCCCAATGTCCCTAGAGTAAACCCTCACCACCTTACCAATGCCTCCAACTCTCGTTTACTCCGCCCAAACAGCTTCAAATCGTCCATGAACAATAAATGATTGATCAACACCCTACCGTGACCGAAAAAATATCCAAGCTTCTCTCTGTTGAGTAAAATACTCAGCGGGATCATTGCAATAACAAAGACCAAAGGGGAAAGGGAGTCACCTTGGAATATTCCCCGATTGATTTTAACTTCACCAAGCACCTAGTTATTTGCCGTCAGCACAGTCTTCTATTCGGCCAACATTCCTTTCAGCAAACTCCACACATTCTCTGCAACTCCAACCATGTCCAACATCTCCAAACTATGGGGGACCATATCATATGCCTTCTTGTAATCAATCCAGCACATGCTAAGGTTTCTCTTTATAGCCCTGACTTCGTGCAAAATTGCCTTATCGATCAACAATTTATCTTTCGTGCCACGCGACGTCTTCCTTCATCCCTTCTGTTCCTCAGGAAGTAGATTGTTAGTTAGAAGATGACCGTAGATCTTTTCAGCAAAGATTACAGAGAGTAGCTTCTACATCAATGGTAAACAAGCTATCGGTCTATAATTACTAGCTACTGTCCCCTTTACAGAATCCTTCTGCATTAAAACTGTCCTCCCCTTGGCCATCCAGTCGGGTACCACGCCTGACGTCAGACACCCCTGTAGAGCTGTTGCAATAGACAAGTGTAGCGAGGTGAACTTTTTGAACCAGTAACCTCTGACCCAGTCAGGTCCAGGGGCTTTCCAGTTTGCCATCTTTCTTATCCCTGCCTTAACATCTTGCAGAGACACCATAATGTCCTCTTGTTTCTCTACGTCTGCACACTTTTCCCTTACATCACCCAACCAACTTGCTTCCTTGTC
>RDPX01000080.1:1949690-1961930 GCA_003991215.1 Morbakka virulenta | reverse complement strand
ACAAGCTATCGGTCTATAATTACTAGCTACTGTCCCCTTTACAGAATCCTTCTGCATTAAAGCTGTCCTCCCCTTGGCCATCCAGTCGGGTACCACGCCTGACGTCAGACACCCCTGTAGAGCTGTTGCAATAGACAAGTGTAGCGAGGTGAACTTTTTGAACCAGTAACCTCTGACCCAGTCAGGTCCAGGGGCTTTCCAGTTTGCCATCTTTCTTATCCCTGCCTTAACATCTTGCAGAGACACCATAATGTCCTCTTGTTTCTCTACGTCTGCAAACTTTTCCCTTACATCACCCAACCAACTTGCTTCCTTGTCATGCTCGTTTTCCTCGGACCAGATACTACTCCAGAACTCTCTTGCCTCGTCTGCATTAGGAACAGAGGATTCCGTCTTACGTCCATTGCCATTAAGCTCCTTGAAGAGTTGAGATTGATTGTTTTTAAAAAGGTTGTTCTGTCTCCTGACAAGGCTTTTCCCAACAAACGGTCTAATCTTAGCACTTGCGGAAGATATTTTGTTCTTCAACATTGTGCTGACTGTCATCGTTCCCTTCACTACAAGCTGATACTTCCTATTCAACCTATCACGAACAATCTGACGAAACTTATTCCCTTGCTTGATCTCCTCAATTCGTCCAAGATCTTTCCTCCACTCGCCAATGCTCTTTCTTCCACTCGCCAATGCTCTTTTCCAACCTCCTCTGCCACCATGGCTTCTTCTTTCTAACGCTTTGTTTTTTCCTATCACACCTAACCGGGATGCAACCACATATGAACCAGCATACAGTAGCCGATTTATCTCAGTCACAGCCATACCGTCTCTTACCAGATTGTGCATCAATCCGTCGACCACCTTCACCTTCTCCCCTATTTTCCTACCATCCCTAGCCTTCAAACGTGGTACTTCAACAACGCCCTCGCTATGGTACACCTGTCTTAGCAATCCCACGGCTCCACTTTCATCGTTACTCAACGCTCTCACATCGTCACCCCTTCTCCTTACATCTACTCTCTCGATAACTACTCTTAAATCCCTCTCCATTGCATCTCTTTCAGCATCATTAGCTACCACGACATTCTCCATCTCCATTTTACCAAAACCATTCTCCGGCCTGATACAAAAGTCAATAATAATAATAATAATAATAATAATAATAATAATAATAATAATAATGATGATGATGATGATGATAATAGTGCTTGTTACTTAAAGTTGGTTACGTATTTGCCATTCATTGATAGCTGTTTCATGTTCTTATTAAGCTGAGCTTTTTTCCGGAAGTTTACACAATTCATTATCTTTGTTTCTTTCCTTTTACCATTTGAAACTTTACCCTCTTGATATTTTCCTTTTGTTTCTTGCGGTCAAAATATTTTTTAACATCCAAAACAAAAATATTTGTGCAATTGAAATGCTTTTTAATTTTTTTGTAGTGAGTTACAAAATTCGTAAAAAAACACGTCATCAAATTTGATCAAGTCCTAATCTTATTGCTCATCGTGAATTGTTTTGAACACGATATTAACCTGAGGTTTTATTCGTCTGCAGCTACTATAATGCTTTAATCTATTAGATCTCATGAATGACACAAAGTGATCTCACATGCCAAGCCTATATTACTTAGACATATTCTATGAACAAGGAGAAAGAATCTCTTACAATCTCTTTGAAGAGAATTGAAGCATGATAATTTCTTTTCACTGAGGATCTCAACTTCAAATGGACGGCTTGTAAAGTTAGTAGAGTTTTTACATTTCAGAATAAGAACCTGCTGACCGAGTTTGTCTCTATTATCCAATGATATCTTATTTTTTATTTCAAAGTTTAAGCTTGATATTTTGCCAGACGATTGAATAAGCAATAGGCATTCCGCTTTTGAAAACAACACTGTGGATAATGTTCTTATTTTGATCAAGTTCATTATAGCGTGCATCACAGCATTCAAAGAAAAGCTTTTAAACTAACCGTTGCAGGTAAGGTTTTTAATTAATATTTTACTCGAGTCGAATGTTAATTCTTATATTAATAAAAAAAGTGAGGTTGTGAACCATAATCCAACAGAGTTTCTGTATGCATCAAATAAGTTTCGCTTTCTGTATGACCTAAAACCATCTATAAAGATCTCCCATCTGTTTCTCGAAAGAAGGTAATCTGATGTACATATACAGCAGACCTATATACATATAGAGATAGAGATAACATAAGTCGTATGTTGCATTTTTAACTTTGTTTTTGAATAATATTCACAATGGTAGTTGATTGCTTCGAATTTGTAATCGCCGATTCTAAAACTGTATCAAAGCAATTTTCCTTTTTAATTTTTCAACTCTGTGACATCATATATTCTCAGGCGTTGAAGCAGCTTGTAAACAAAACCAAAACTTCAAAAAAGAATCTAAAAATTTTAGTTATATTCTGCTGGTTTTTTGTTCTTTTTTCACGACTAACAAATAATTAAACGATTGTTCATTTTTGCAGTACTTAGGTAACTAGTCAAATAGCAAGATATGAAATTTACATTTTCAGGAGAGATTTCAACTTGTTTATTGTCATGATAGTATACATGATAGGGCTTTTAAAGGCTGTTATGTTTTGAAAGTAGCATAGTCACAAATTGAGATGTATACCCCTTTTAAATTGTTGTTTTTCACGGCGTTTTCTGAGTGTATTGGACTATCAATATGCCAAGTTGTGGGAATAGTTTGTATCTAACGATGATAACTTCCTCTGAAAGTCGTTTTCTCTCACTTAATTGAATTCAAATGTATGAACCAGTGCAATAATTCAATGACCAGGATTTTACAGCATCATAACATGAAAGAAATCAAGAATGTTTTCCAAGTGCTTTGACAATACTAACAAAAGCAATCTGAGCCATGTAAACAAAAATCACATCAAACTAGTCAAGGATAACATGCAAACTACCCCTGAACAACACAATGCTTCCCTACTTAAGAGACAGACAAGGAACGTATTATATATAGTGAGTTTATCTTAAGCAAGTTGTGCATATCTTTTAAAGCCGCTTAAGTTTTGTTAAAATTGCTTACGTTTTAAATTCTGCAGTGAATTTTATGGTTGACTGGTGGGTGAATAAAATTATATTTTAGGGTTGTCAAAGTAATCCTGCAAAATCTCAATAACACTGTGGAATATCAAACGGTTCTTTTTTTTCCCTTTTTTTTCAGTAAGATTTCTTTTTATGATTAAAAGATCGACGTAAAATAAGGAATTAGATCACAAGAGTAACAAAGAATAAAGTATTGCTTTGTTAAAACTAATTAAAAAGTTATGCTTCTTGTTTTCCAATTATTTGGATCTTTTAACTGGGATTATAGGAATCCGTTGCGAGTGACTGGTCATAAACAAGCCCGAATTTCACCGTCTTTGATGACTGGAAAGGTAAGATGAAAGAGCACTACTGACTGGCATGAGTTGGAAATATGTAAATAAAGGATGATGAAAAATCAAGCAAGAAAGTAATGAATCCAAAAATTTAAAAAAAAGAAGGAAAAAAGAAGTATTTATTCGAAGAGCCAAGTCAGTAAAAATCCATTGGAGAAAGTCATGAAAAAAGAGTATGGAAAACCAGAAGAAAGGATAAAGGAAAAATCCTAACTGCTGGCTTCAAGCAAGCGGGAGATAGTCTAGTATGGAGAAAGATGAATATGAAATAGCTCTGCACAGTTAAAGCTGGATTCTAAAGGACAAAAATCATTGTTTATATGACTTTCATTGTAAAGCAATAATTCGTCGATTCTTTGGGATACAAAATTATTTGGCTGCCCTTCTATGTTGCTCATTTCGTAATGAAAAAAGCTCAGTTTTATTTTACTGTTGACTTTTTTAAAGGTCTTGTCCGATCGCAGAAGTTATATTTACTTACTACTAATACATACTTGGCATTAACACTTGCCTTAGGGCCAAGGTTCTATGGTTTAGTGCAGGACATCTGGCAACAAAAATCCTGTCAGAGTAGATACCTTGTCAGGGTTTGAATTCAGCAGTAAAATGTAAATATTAAATTTTTAAAAACTTTATAATTTTTAACTATATTGGTTTTATATGATGATAGCTCTATAGTCTATCTGATTGGAAAGTTTTTAGAAGGAGAATATATGAACCCTCGATCATATCAAAAATTAATTATTGTAGATTTTTTAATTGGGTGCAGTCAAGCTTTCTGGAATTAACAGATCTCTTAAAAGCTAGTATAAACAACTGAAATCAAATTTTCACCAGCATTGTAGGAATTGTATTTGATATGCATGACATCCTGTTTTGTTAACAAGATGGTACCATGTCGACAGTACTTTTCACAAGTATTTGTTTTAATGTGTTTTGCAGAAGTAAAGAACTTTCACCAGGTAGAGTTAGTACCTGGTATCAATGCTTCGTATTTATTTTTCTTATTCTTTTCCAATCATTTCTTATTTAAATTTGATAATTTATCGTTACATTAGCAGTTTGTCGTTGGCAAGTGGTTTATTCATTCTTAAACTTGTTAAAAACTGATAATGATTTCATTCTGTACAGTGGAAAGCTTTGTTCCCAAGCAATTTTTTTCATCTTCGTTATCTCGTACATATTCTGTTTTGTTTATTCAAAAATATTCTATCGACATTTTATAAATTCGATTTCATGCTTATAAGAAGGACGAGTAGGCGATTGATCAAAAAATAGATTATTAATGTTCACAAAAGCTGAATTTTTTATGTATTTTGTTTGCTGTTAAATTATTTGATGAAAAAATCTATTTATTCAGTATTTACGGCTGTAGATACTTTGTGTAGAACTGTAAAGGATTTCCTATTTCAAATGAAAAACAAACCGAAAGAAAGCTCTGAAAGTAAGGTTTTACCTGCAGCTGAAGATAACAAAGAATTGTAATTTGTGAATTGGAAATCTTTGCAAAAATATATATATGAAAAGTGAATAAGAATCTATTTTTGTAGTAAAATCTAAAACATATAATATCCAAGGAAAGAAGCTAAAAAAACCTGAACACCTGGATATCTTAACTCCTAGAAAGGTGCATATGAAGTAAAATATTCATAATTAACATGATAGTATTAGTAATAGTTATTGCACTGGGTAAGCATGGGTCTATTGAAGGAAGGACAAAATGACATGATTTTTTAATCTATATAGAATTTGTAGAAAAAATGCCTGAAATATCTTGTCTTTTATTTTTTCAAGAAAAACTTTTAGCACATGTAATTTTATATGCTAAATAAATAATCAAACAAATAAATAATAAATAAAAGAATAACTAATAAATAAAAAACAAATAAATCATTTTATATGCTGAAGTTCTGATTTTTTCTTTTGGCAATTCGTAGAACAGCTAACACGAAATTGAAAGTAGTGTAGCATGTTTGAAACTCGGTAGCTCTTGTGGCTAGATATTTCAAGCCCTTAATGGCCCGATCCAGCTCCCCAGTATTTACATAAGCATTTGAATAATTTTATATTTGAAAAAGGAAACATTTTTTGCTTGTTGTATTATAGCCTTTATCAGATAAAGATTATAATAAAGGATGATTTATTACAAAACTTTAGATGACATTTTATTGTTTCAAAAAATGAGGTCGATGACAATGGTAAAAACCCTTAGTTAAATTAATGACCTGTGACCTGTGACCTGTGACCTTTTATCCGTGACCTTCACAAAATGAAAAATTGATTGACTTAGCAATCCTGAACCTGCAATCACTCTGGTTGATTATGTTTGAGAATCAAACTCGGTCGTTGAGTCTCATACTTTAAACAAGTACCTAAGCCTTTGAGTAAGATTTACGGTCACGATTTAGCCTTTTGAAGGTAAATTTCTTGCAATGGTTTACTATTGGACGAGCAGATACAGAAAAGGGTCGAAGATATTCCTACTTCAACAAAGGACAAAGGTCAGGTTGAGTTCTTAGCTGTCATGGTTTAGGGTGGAAAAAAAGATAAGAAATGAAAAGAACAACTAGAAGGCAAACGAGAAAAGACGTCTTAGAGAAAGAGAGCAGAAGAAAAGTAAACCTGTGTATGAGAATAATTGTCCACATATCAAGCTTTTCATACTTTTAAACATCTTAAGAGCATTAAAAATGTGTTGCATGCAACATTGTGGGTTTTTTCACTTATTAAGAACTTATGGTCGAAGTGGCACTTATAATCTTCTCTAGATGACTGGCTGTGTCAGCATAGACTTATTACAGTTTGATACTACTTTGTTTGTTAATGGTTTTCTCAATTATTCTCTATGTTGGTTTCTACATAAAACATCCGCTATGTGACAATTTTGTAAAACATTTTTGAATTGTAAAAGTATCTTTTCTGACAAGATATTTCAGGTATTTTGCTGCTTGTAGCATTAAAAAGGCCACATACGTTGGATTATTTATTATTATTATATTCGGTCTTAATCTATAGCTAAAAGTCAAAAATTCAAGGCTTTGACGTGACTGACACACACACACACACACACACACACATATATATATATATATATATATATATATATATGCAATGCTCACTGCGCATGCGTAGTTTGAGCACTCTGGCAGGATCCCACAATAACTCTTTAAGCTGTGTTTGCTCCCGCAACATGGTCAGAGAGTTATTACTCAGAAGCTCTGTGCTGCACTGATGAGCCCACAAAGGGCGAAACAGTACTGTCTGCAGATTGAGTGTATATATATATATATATATACATGTGTGTGTGTGTTCTCTCGTGTATTTAGAACAAAAGATGCTCAATGCTTATAGCAGAGCATCATACGGAGGGTTAAGTGGGCCTACAACTTTGCTTTCATGCCGGGTTTTTATTTCCCTCAATTGTAAGTAGATAAACAACTTATCCGTTCTGTATGTTTTTTAAAGTTTAGATAGATTATAGGAAACATTATCTTTGTCAACATGTACTTGGGAATAATAACATCATTAAAAAGGATCTTTTTGAGTATGATAAATTTATACCGTTCACAAGATTTAACCCAATCACTTCAGGATACTTTTCAATGGATGACTTCTTTACAAGTATCATGAATAAACTTGCTATTAGAATAAAGCTATCCACTTCTGGTTTAAGTTCAAGCAGAACTGAGGGTGAAGATTAACAGAAAAATGGGTACAATTTTTTACCGTTAGGTAAGTATTCTAAAACTCAGTTGTCCAATGATGAGATCTCTGGAGAACTCGTATTGTCCGTTTATTCAAAAGTCAACTGTATTAATTTCACTAAAAATCAAAATATTCAGTAGCGAGGTTTTTCTTTGCAGGTCATGTGTATTATCTATATTAATCCTGAAATAAATCACTTGCATTTAGCGGCTTGCTAATGGCAACGTTTCCTTCTGACAGGAAAGGGTTTCTAATGCAAAAAAGTATAGAAGCCTGATTGCTCATTGATGGCACCACTTGTAAACAGTGGAGCTATATTGCTTTTCATAAAATTCAATTATGAAAAACCCAAGCAACATTGGAAAGGTGACAAACACAAGTCATGAAATACACCGTAAATATCAATACATACATACTCCTTCTATAGCATGGAACTTCCTCTTGGTTTGCTGAGAATCTGTCTCCAAGCGGACAACTTAAACCAGTTATGAAGACACGAACTTAAAAATCAAGGACAAATCAAGAAAGGTCAAGTGACTTAATTAATCTTATGAATGATTTGTAGTACAAACTTTAACATCACAATAGAAAATGAAATTAGTGTGGCGGCTTGGTCTAGTCAAAGAAGCTTTGAACCTTAATGAATTTGGTTTTAATTACGATATTCAAATTTGATCTTAGCCAACATGCCGAGAAAGGAGAACTAGTAGATACCACATGGGGCACAATCATATAACAAGTGATAACTTATTTTCCATTCTTATTTAAAGTAAAATACTATAACATAACGCTTTAATTAACAAAGTTACGTTGACGCTAGCCAGTTCATTGCTGTAAATGAATTAGAATTTCATGGAAAGTATCATGAAGAATCACATGAGGAAAAAAGGAATTTTGAATAACTTCGGTGGTATTCAAAATTACAAATTAGCTAATAAGCAAAAGAGTATTTTAGAAAATGCTGGCTATTGACTTCCCAACGCACCAAATAAGGTTATTATTATTATTGTTGATTAGGCGAAAGAGACACCAAGTTGCGATTTCAAACTGTCACATATGGGTACCTTTCTTTGTAAGATGACAGGCTCTAACACATAATCGGTAGTTAAGTATTAACAAAAAGGGAATCTTATTCTATTTCTTATTGTGTCAACCATCATTACCATCTTGTCTCAATTGAAACTGTATCTACAATATCATCATACTAATATACCTGCAGTTGCAGTCTTATGTAAAGGAAAGCAGCTGAAACGTCATTTTGGTAAAAGGGAAACGAGAATTATAAAATTGTCTGGTCATTTTGTCTAAACAAAAAGGAAAGTGCTTCAATTTTGGCAACTGTTGGCATTTGTCGGCTACCAAATGGTGATCCTAAAAGCAAAGCAAAGGAATATTATTTCCTAACTGTTCGAGAGGTGGGTTTTACTCTCGCGGTACTTTTTGCAAAGCATATTCTGGCAGATTAAGTTCTGCAGCTGTGACTCCCAAACAGACATTTTTTGTAACTTCGCACGACGTAGCATGAAAACTACGAGAGGGTTTGCAATGCCTTTAAAGGGATGAAAAGAACATATTTCCCCATCTGAAACCAAAAGCGTCCCTTAAGACGCGTCATTTTCAATCACTATATTGAAAACATAGATGGTAATATACCAATTGTATATCGAACCTATGATCAGCGTGTTTCATAGGTAAGTATCGGGGTCAGAGCGAATCAAAATGTGAATTATTTATTTTTCCTATACTTTTATATGCGCACCAATAATCACTATGTGGTATTCCTTCCACTAGATATGTTTTTCACACAATGTTTTCTTAGAGATTTATTGCTATGTATTTTATACTTCCTAGATTATGTATACCATCTACTCATTTTCTATTACTTTCCTTGAAAACTATTTCAACTACAACTGGTATTACTAATTCTCCCGCTTTTCTTTCTACAACTATTACTACTGCTGAAAAATATAGCCACTACTACTATTACTACTACCATTACTTTACTACTACTACTACTACTACTACTACTACTACTACTACTACCATTACTTTACTACTACTACTACTACTGCTACTGTTACTACTAGTACTACTACTGCTACTATTACTACTATTACTACTATTACTACTATTACTACTATTACTACTATTATTACTGTTACTACTATTACTACTTTTACTACTATTACTATTACTACTACTATTACTATTACTGCCATTACTACTGTTACCACTATTACCACTATTTCTACTATTACTGCCATTACTGCTATTACTACGATTACTACTAAACCTCCTATTTCTACTATTACTACTATTACTACTACTACTACTACTACTACTACTACTACTACTACTACTACGATTACTACTATTACTACGATTACTACTAATACTCCTATTTTTACTATTACTACTATTACTACGATTACTACTATTACTACTACTACTACTACTACTACTACTACTACTATTATTATTATTACTATTACTACTACTACGACGTTCTGGTCATTTACAAAATGTTGACTGATCGTACACAATAGAAGATTTCATTTCCTCTACGTGATATTTTGGCATTTCTATTGTGAGGCTATGAATGCTGTACTTTCTAAGTTTTGAGGTTGTAAATAGTAAATGATCTTGTGGCTAGAAATGTCTTAAATGGCAATAGTTTGTTGTGAATAATCACCATGTTATTTGGCCTTGCTTTAAAGTTAATTAATACTTCTCTTGGAACAAAAATTGAATTAAATTGAATTCCCTAATTCTTATTCATTTATAAAGAATTAGCAAAAAGAGGTTTTCGCTAGAAGTAAATTTTATTTGTTGAAAATGTAGTTTTATAGCAGTGATCCATCCAATCAATGATTGAAGGTTTAGATATCATAAGATTTCTCTCATTTTCTCTACATTTGATTTGTTTGACTCAACACAAAGCACCCCTTAATAAAATGCCACAAGAAAAAACCTCAAAAAAGCAGGGTTAAAAAGATTATATCTCCCAATCAACAACACAATAATTGCATCTATTAACACCATTTAATAAGCAAAGAAGGTCAAATGTTTTATCGGTGCAATTTGGTAAAGACTTATAAATAATTAACAATTAGATTTTAAAAGAGAATCATCATTTGTAAAAGTTTAGTAATATCTTCTAATGAATTGGAAATAATTCTACAAAAGCAAGTTTTTATTTGCCATTGGTGTAATACTGTGTGGAACTTCATATTAACTATGCACTATACTTTAAGCGGAGGTCATGCGAAAGCTTTTCAAAGCGAAATGAACTGATGTGAAGGTAGGCGAAGTAATTAGTTACAACCTCCTAAAATAAGAGGTCTCTTGATCTCAGTAACTGATCAGATAATTTCAACAAAACAAATTACAAGCTGTAACAATACAAAATTTGTAAAATGACTTTCAGATTAGGCACAATGATTACTGAATATTTAAAAAAGAACGCTCATGCCTAAGAGCGCTAGAATTGTTGTAGGTGTAAGCATGGTGTACTTTCATAAAATACCAATGACAAATTTTATCGAATATTTGGACACGAATACTCATGTCTAGGGCTACAAAAGTCCAAAATGTTGTACATTTTCAAAATATTAATTAAAAATTATTTGTTTTAAAAACACTATGTTTTTTTTTAATATTTGGATACAAATGCTCATGTTCTTGCAACTTCTAGCATAGTTAATCTACTTATTTTTTATGTGGTCAAGAAGAAGATTTCTTCTCATCTGTCGTGGCTCAGTACGTGGTCGACATAGTATAGAAGAGGAGCAAAAACTGAGTTCAACAGTCAATTTTCACAGCTGATCTTTTTAAAACATACCCATTTGTTTCTTCTCCACCCAACTAATTCAGAGAAGTTAGCAGTAGCATCATACCTCAAGCTTTCCAATCGTTTTCTGTCCAATGATCTGAAAATCCAGGATATGTGTGTTTATTTATTTAGTTAGTTAGTTATATATGTAAAAAAATAAATCGATACACTAAAAACTAAAAGTGCTCTGTCTATTTGTATGAAAAGCTTGATTTACAAAATATAAAGTTTTAAAAAGTTAAGAGTTATGAAAATGATTTAAGTGAACAGGTAAATAAATTTTTAAAATTTCACAAAAACAGCTAAAACAACAAAAATAGTTTTGAAAACCTTTTTGTTTTCTGTTTTGTTATTTTCAATTATTTTCATTTGTGTCCCTTACAAATTAGGACTCCAATTCCTTTATCCATGCTTACCTGATATTGGTGTGGGCATGGATAAAGAAAATAATATTGTATATAAAGTAAAATATAAAGTAAAAAATATATTTAAAATTAGTAAGACAAAACTAGCAAAAGCTTATAAAATTCATAATTGAATCTCTTATTTTTCACTGAAATATTGTAACACAAACTTGAATTTTCATGCTTCAAAATGTTGGTATTTTTAATGATTTTAGTTTGTGAGAGAAAATATTCCAGACAAATTTTTTTTTATATTTATTGATTTATAAAATAAACGAAACAGGATACGATGTTTCAAATGCTATACTAGATACTACTACTAATAATGAAA
This sequence comes from Morbakka virulenta, assembly GCA_003991215.1. Lineage (NCBI taxonomy): Eukaryota > Metazoa > Cnidaria > Cubozoa > Carybdeida > Carukiidae > Morbakka > Morbakka virulenta. The sequence goes on along the minus strand of RDPX01000080.1, from coordinate 1,950,250 downwards.
GTTCAGCACAAAAAAAACCCTGCAAAAATATCAAAAAGCAGAAAAAATTAACAATAAAAATAAACGTAAATGGTGTTCAATGAAGGCCAATTCAGTTACGACTAACTTAAGGAAATTTTAAGTTTTGAGGTCGAATAATGAAATCGATGTAAACAAAATGTAATAGGCATAACTATTCGGGGAATTTTTGTGAACTAATTTTAGATAACATTTATGTATAAAAACACTTGAAATTTTGCAAAACTTAACGATATCTCGGACGAGAGGAAACGAGAGCAAAGAGGCGATACCTGACAGGAACTCGGAACAACTTCTACCTTGAGTACCCTCACAAATAACACGATTTCACGTTGATCCTACCTGTGGTTTATTTTGCTGTTGCAATCCTTGATTCCCAACAAACTCTAGTTTTTTCATCTTGGTTGCCTGGCACTTGCAGTGAATATTTTGTCCGCAAACAATAAAAGTAAATTTCGAAAAAGATTAAATATATCAATACTGATGCATTGTTTCAATTTTCTCTTGACTGTATTATTATTATTATTATTATTATTATTATT
>RDPX01000080.1:1926580-1939358 GCA_003991215.1 Morbakka virulenta | reverse complement strand
AGTGTAGTTTTTTTATTCTTTCCAACTTATTATAACTCTTTTATTTATATATATATATATATATATATATATATATGTATATATATATATATATATATATATATATATATCTAATCGTAATACGCAAAGACAACAACACCACTGAAACATATATAGGACTCACAGAAAACGAATTCAAAACCAGGTACAGGAGTCACATCGCATCTTTTCGACACAAAAAATACAGAAACTCGACGGAACTCAGCAAGTACATCTGGACATTAAAAGACAGAAATAAAGACCATACAATGTCTTGGAGAATCCTTTCAACAAACCGACCCTGCAATAACACAAACAAAAGATGCAACCTCTGCATCAAAGAAAAATTCCTAATAATCTACCGCCCACAATTAGCCACTTTGAACAAAAGAAACGAACTTGTATCTTCTTGCCACCATATGAAAAAAACTTTTGTTAATGAACACTTAAGCGTACCAACACCAGTTGTAAATAAGATATGTAAAGCGCTACTGGAATATTTTTTTTTTTTACATTTCCTGAAGAGTGAATAAAATCACGAAACAGGCTTGTCGAAATGGACTGTGTAGTTTTTTTATTCTTTCCAACTTATCATATCTTATATATATATATATATATATATATTTACATGTTACTGAGCTATATATGCCGCGTAATCAACACACCATGAACACCGGTAACAAAGCTTTCCTTCCAAAGGCTTCAAATATTGCGTTAGAAGATATAAAAATGCGTTTTATTTTAGTGATTTAAAAACTGTAAAAAAACATCCTTTATACATTCGATTTGTATATAGTTTTGACTATTTCAAGAGTAAATTGGACAGTTATTTTGGTATTTACAAATATTAGTTTGTTAAACCTCTCTTATAAGGATGACAATATTAGCTACTCCCTTGAGTAAAGTTTCTGGAAGAAATATTATGATACTGCTCTCATTTATACGTTGAAAATATCACTCATAATGTTAAGATGGTGTATGCTGACCAATATATTGTAAAAAATGTGATAATATGTTAATATATTATGAATACTTGATGATTGGTTTCATTGTTTTCCAAGTTGATATATAGAAAGCGAACATCATAAATCTGGAAAATAGCAAAAAATTCATCAGCCAATTTACTTCTTTTTTTTCCTCTTGTAAATTTAGCATCTATATCCTGAGGTTGACGATATTTTCCTTTTAATATGTATGTTTTATTAAACAAAAAAATTTGTATAATCTTAGATTTTTTTGACAAACAAGAAAACGTAACTTTTTTTTTGAAAAAATGGTTTACAAGAAATCAGGGCTGCAGTTGAAGAGCATTTCTTTTGCAAGATAATAGCCTGAATAAGGTTTTTATGCCTTGTAATAATTGGTAAAAAATAGTTAGTACATTGTTTTACTAGTAACTTCTATTAGAAAAGCCTGGTTTTATGGTTATAACTGGCAGCGGAAGAAATCGAGGACGACAATGCGCAATTTGTCCAACAAGTTTGGAAAAATAGACCAGCAAGGTTTCTAGTGCAATGCTACCCTCCAGAAGTGATAAAAAAGCAGTCCCTGATCCCCTTCACCTGCAGATATGATGACTAATAATGAATGATGACAAGGAGAAGCTTGTATTTATTTACTTATTTTTTTTACAAGACATTTCGCTATCAAAACACATATAAATACGCACACTCCGTTGATCTTCGTTTATTTGAAGTAGCTTTACATTTTATTAAAGCGAAGTTAAATCTCCCCATTTCACTTAAAAAGCCCCATGGCAAATAGAATTTGTTTAACACACAGAAACACTCCCATTAATCATCAAGGCCAGATAACATTTCTTTAGCTGGGTTTAAAATATTTTGTTTAGCAAAAAATTTATTGATGATCATTTGCCTTCTCTAAAACAGTTGTTATTTTTGCCAATAGTACAGTTGATTTTATCGTAACTTTTAATATCTGATGATGGGAAGAGTATTTCTCGAAACGTTACCATAAAATAATATGATTCAAAAAACAACCTTAGTATTCACGTGAATCAACAACCCAAAATATCTTCAAGCAGTGTTATCATTTAAAAGATGAGCACCCTGTGAGCTTCAGTAATATCCACCCTTTCAAAGTGTTTATAAATTTGAGAAAAAACAATACAGATGAATACTGATTAAAATAATTGAATTTTTATCGGAATATTCCTAACAAAACTACTAAAGGATAATTGCTTGTTCAGAAACTAGTAATAATCCTCAATAAGATCTTTGTTTTTTCTTTGCATTAACAAGAAAAGGTATTTTTATTAAATAATACTGACATATCAAAATGTTATCTGATTGGATTGCAAAGTAAATTTGTTTTTGCAGCAACCATATTGATTTTACCAAAACTAAAGGCATTTCAACAAACTGCTTTATGCGATAAAGTGGTACACCTCTCTGTTATCAAAACAGCAGAAGATTTTCAGGAGTTATCTAGAAAGTTGAACAAACCAGAAAGAAGTTGAAAGTAGTACAAATGACCATTTCTCTTGTAATTAAGCATCTATGCATTAAAGCTGGCATTAAATATGCCATTGATTTATATGATATGATATTAAACGTTGCATTACCTTGTGACTTTTCCATTTTTGATGTATGATACAGCATTAATATATAGCTTACTATCAACTCTAATTTCATTTCTTTGGAATTGTTTTTTAGATGCACTGCTAAATTAACATTGGATAATAATACTTAAATCTTCATTTATCATCAGGAGTATTTGCTGATTGCAGAAGTTACCAATCATTGAACGGTAATGGTCTATTACAAGGGAATTGGAATTTTAAAACAGGATATTCTTCAATTAAAGAGGTTATATTAAGTAATATTTTATTACAAAACTTAAACTGGAATTTGTAATTTGATAAGGAATTTTGATTTGTTAGAGGAATAAGGATTTTGAAGGGAAATTTTAATTTGAAGAGGAGATTCGAAATTCGAAGGGGATGTTCGAAATTCGAAGAGGAGATTCGAAATTCGAAGAGGAGATTCGAACAGGCTTTAAAATTTTCAACACATCTTTTTCAATTCTGGAGGATTATGGTGACCACTTGTTAACGATATTTAAGTGATAAAGCTTTGCTCTCCAAATATCTGAATAAAAGTTTGGATACATAGAAAGAAAGAGAAAATGTTTGAAACAAATTTTTTACATATTACCTAAAACAATATGGGAAACGGAACAAAACATTTATTTGAAAATTCATATTTCCCAGAACAGACACACATCATCATAGCTATCTCATTTGTGTTGATTACGGTTCTTTCCGTTATAGCAAATATTATTGTCTGGGTTGCCATTTTGTTTAACCGACAGCTTCGTTCAGCAATGAATTTCCTTGTTTTGAACCTGAGTCTTGCAGATATGGTCACATCAGTAACTATTTATCCATATATATTTATAGTTCGTGCTGACTATGTAGTTAATAGCCAACGAGAACAAAATGTTATTTGTATTTTTACAGAAGGTCTAACTCCTTTCTTTATAGCAGCTGGAACATCGCTTCTCACCCTTTGTGCCATTTCATTCAACAGATATTTAGCAATAATGTATCCAGAGCGCCAAAATTGGAGAATGAGTAAGCGTGATGCAATATATTTTAATATTTTCTCTTGGGTCTTTTCAACGGTGTTTATGATACCCAGTGCACTGTCATTTCGCTATGTGCTCGAATATGGATATTGTGATCGGAGTTGGGGAAATATAAATTCAGTAGTATACCGAATAGCTATTTGGCTGGTAGGCATGACATTACCTCTGGCATTTCTTTTCCTCAGTTTTGGAGCTATTTTGCATAAGTCCAGAAAGGAAGACGTTTTCCTTAGAGAGACTATTTATACAGGCAGCGTTCGAAGTCGACGTTTTCGAAAAGCCGAAAAGATGCTTGGAATGCTTATACTAGTTTATTTAATTTGTTGGTTACCATTTTGTATTTACTGGGGACTGTCAACATTTTCAACTTATTTTTCAGTAACCAGTGAGGGAGTACAGCTTGCGTCACGATGGCTTCGAATTACAGTGGTCTTCGCTACTTTAAATGGTTTTGTAAATCCTTTTATCTATGGACTGGGAAGCAAAGAATTGAAGGCAGAAATTAGAATTGTGACGAGAAAATGTTTTTTCTCAAAGTTTTGTAATAATGCAGTCGAGCCTCAGCCATTCGAATTGTATCCAACTGGGGAAACAAAAATTATTTCGCGCGAGAAAGCGCGTATATCAAGAACTAGCACTCAACGGACCCAGCAAACGACTATCGCCAAGTTATCGCTTTAATCTTAAATTAAAAATGTAGTAATTCAATAGATAATGTATTAGGGCTTAATGTTGTAGAGCTAAAATAATGCAAATGATATGAAAAGTTCATCGTACTTTATGATTGAAAGGTACAGTTGGAAACATAATCTGATTAAGAACGAGCGATGTTAGTTCAGCTGTTAGAGCATGTAGACATGACAACCATTGGTACTAGTTCGAGTCCAGTTCAGTGTACACATCTTTTTCACCTCTTAACGGGTTAAAATCACTTAAATTGGCTCATACAAAATATTGGGCTTCTTTCGGATAAGCTCTCTTTTATTGATTAAATTTAATTTTATTAAAGGCAATATTATAATGTATTTTTCTTTTTTAAAACAGATGTATTTGTTCTGCTGCGGCTTGAAAACTCTAAAAAGTATATTTTTGAGGCACATAGTTTAGTCACAAAAATAAATTAGAAGTTGCATTTTGTTTGTATTGCATTTTATCTGGAACCTTCACATTGCATTGCTTGACATTGCATTGCCTGACATGGCATTGCTTGACATGCCATTATTTGACATTGCATTTTTGACAATGCACTGCTTTATATTGTCTTTTATCGAGCTAGAGTTCCACGTCAAACAAAGACAACTTCAAATTGAGTTTTCAGTTCAAACAAAGACAACTTCAAATTGAGTTTTCAGTTCAAACAAAGACAACTTCAAATTGAGTTTTCAGTTCAAACAAAGACAACTTCAAATTGAGTTTTCAGTTCAAACAAAGACAACTTCAAATTGAGTTTTCAGTTCAAACAAAGACAACTTCAAATTGAGTTTTCAGTTCAAACAAAGACAACTTCAAATTGAGTTTTCAGTTCAAACAAAGACAACTTCAAATTGANGTTAGAGCATGTAGACATGACAACCATTGGTACTAGTTCGAGTCCAGTTCAGTGTACACATCTTTTTCACCTCTTAACGGGTTAAAATCACTTAAATTGGCTCATACAAAATATTGGGCTTCTTTCGGATAAGCTCTCTTTTATTGATTAAATTTAATTTTATTAAAGGAAATATTATAATGTATTTTTTCTTTTTTAAAACAGATGTATTTGTTCTGCTGCGGCTTGAAAACTCTAAAAAGTATATTTTTGAGGCACATAGTTTAGTCACAAAAATAAATTAGAAGTTGCATTTTGTTTGCATTGCATTTTATCTGGAACCTTCACATTGCATTGCTTGACATTGCATTGCCTGACATGGCATTGCTTGACATGCCATTATTTGACATTGCATTTTTGACAATGCACTGCTTTATATTGTCTTTTATCGAGCTAGAGTTCCACGTCAAACAAAGACAACTTCAAATTGAGTTTTCAGTTCAAACAAAGACAACTTCAAATTGAGTTTTCAGTTCAAACAAAGACAACTTCAAATTGAGTTTTCAGTTCAAACAAAGACAACTTCAAATTGAGTTTTCAGTTCAAACAAAGACAACTTCAAATTGAGTTTTCAGTTAAGTCCAAAGTTCACAGTAAATATGATTGGAAAAAAAATGATGAAATAACTTGAAGAAGAAAGGCAAAGAGCAAAGAAAATTAAATACTTTTTCTCATTCAAATAAAAATTATCATTATTACAATTATTATTGTTTATTATTGTTAGTGTTGTTAGTACTGCTATTTGTAGTTTGCAAAGCTTTGATATTAACTGACGTTCAAAATGATGTCGGTTTGCAAAAAGTAGCAATAAAAGAAGGTCCTAAATTTTTGTCATTTCTACTTTCTTGTCTTGCTATTGGCAACACGCTAAAGGCTCTGTAGGAATTGCATCTTACTCTCTAATTCAGCAACTTTTATCTAATAGTCGAAGTTTTCAGTATTATTATTATTTATTATTATTATTATTATTATTATTATTATTATTATCATATGTTCTTCCTTTCGATTCTTTGTTTTTGTACTTACTGCAACATTTTCATGCCTACCAGATATGTTTGGATCCTGCATTTTATTAATAATTAAAAATTATTATAAACAGTAATTCATGTTTATGTATATATATAAACGTTTTTATCTTTGGGGTTTTTTTCTGAAGTGAGCATTGGCATTCCAATGGCTTAACAAATAAAATTCTTTCAAGATTGTAGGCGAATATCAGGAGGGGTTTTTCTTAGAAATTTGTCTGTGTATGCTCAGCAGAAAAGGCAACTCTCTCGCAACAGGGCAAAACCATTCTAATCGTTTGCCTTTTAAGAAGGACAAGATTGCCTGTCTTCACACAAAGACTTGCTCTTCAGGGTTTTTGCTAAACCGATGTTTGATCGTTTGTTCTATCATCTATCTGAAACAGTTAGTTTTGAAAAAAAAAGACTTTTTCCCTTATCCTTGCCAAAGTGAAAGTTTCACATGCTTAGATAGCTTTAGGAACAGTCTTCTTCTACTACTTTCGGCTTTTCCCTCAGGGGTCGCCACAGCGGACTAATGCTCTCCACCTCTGTCTGTCGGTGGTGTCGTCTAAACAGGCTCCAATCACCCTCATGTCATCATTCACCGAGTCTCTTCGGTCTCCCACGCTTCCTCTTCCCCAGTGGTGTCATTTCCATTACCCGTTTTCCCACGCACTCTTCGTTCCTTCGCATTACATGCTCAAACCAGTAGGCATGTGGGCTCTAGCCCCATGCAATGGAGAAGTAAGACACCTCCTTCCCTCCACTAGTCTGGGGTAGCACCTTGGGCAAGTGCTACTAAAAGTATATGACTTACAAAGGATAAAAGTAAAATTTGTATAGATCTTAATAGCAATTAGTTCAAAATTAAAAAACCAAAGTATGTTTATTTCCTTTTAAAATTAATGTAGTATTTTTCATTTCGTATATCACGCGTTAAATTGTTGAAAGTCGTCGCTTCTTGAAAAGCGAAAGGTTTCTTTTCGCACTCACATCTTATTTTCGGTAGTACCAGACGAGACCCACTTACACATTTTTTTTTCCACGATCAAATTTTGTATGAGTGTTTCTTAGTGATTCGGTACAAATCCCATCGAATGAATTAAAAATATCAATTGAGGTATTTTTGCGTTTGTTCGAGGCTCTTCCATTTTACGGATATGCCATTACTGTTGATTGTAACTGTTATGGGCTCTGTCTTGTGTTGATTGCGCTTCAGCTTTGACGTAAACACTCACACTTTTATGCACTTGGGTAGAAGTAGAAAAGGAATAATCTCATTCTTACATTATATATCTTTTCTGCTATCTGAGAGCTAACTTTAGGTTGAATTCTTTGCAGCAGTTTCAAATGATTTGAGACTTTCTTGTAGAACTTATTAGCTTGTTGTTTCAGTGTTTCATTGATGGTTGAGGGTGATACCGAGATATTCATAGATGTTGCTTTGGCTAATGTAAGTTTCTTTAATTGCAATATAGCACGATGGTTGGCCGAACATTTTTGACTGGTTCCATACAAATTCAGATTTACCTTTATTAAGGTGGATAATCAAATTGATATCGGTAAATCATTTCCCAATACATTCTGGTTTCTGTTGACACCCTTAACAGCTTAACAGTTTTTGCAGATTTTTCTGAATAGAATATTATAGTATCGGCAGGATATATCAAGATTTTGCATTCATCAATCAGTTAATCTGATGATGTAGATCATTAAGATGACGAACAAGAGTGAACCAAGTATTGGTACCTTGGAGACCTCACGTGCTCGGCTTGTGGCCTTGCTCCATCATAATACATTTAGTCTTGTTGAAAAGTTAATCTATCACCCAAGCAAGATCTAGGTTCTTAATGTCATAATGAGAGAAATTTGGCAAAAAATTATCATTGTGGATTGTATTAAAAGCTTTGAGTAGATCCGAATATAATTTTCCTGTACACCGACGTGCATCCATTTTGCTCTGAGTTTAATCAAAAGAGAGAATAACAACATGTTGACTTGATTTGCTTTTTTCGATACCCATACTGAGCGTCAGACGACATCTTCTTGGTTTCGAGGTATTTAGAAAGATGTTTATACACAGTTTTGTCAAAAACTTTCGACTGAACAGTGAGGACAGAGATTGGCCTATAACTGTCAAATTGATTTTTGTTTCGCCATATTGCTAAACAGGAGTTACTCTGGCACACTTTTCACTATTCAAAAATAGGCCAGTTTGAAGACTTTCTTTTGCCAAGAATCAAAGGGTTGCTTTAAATTGATTTGACTCGTCCTTCATTAGCCTTGCTGGTAGATAATTCGGATCAGCTGATTTTGATGCTTTCAATGACTTTAAAACCAATAATACTGCGGTTTTTTGGATTTTTTTGAATTTGGAGTTAGTTGCCTAGGGATTCACTTTTGTTAACGATTCGTTATTTTTGAAAAACTTGTAAATACCCTACTGTGATTAAAAAGGACTATTTGGCAGATACACATCAACCTTCAATGTTAAAAATATTTCACTTTGAACTTTGACGTTTTGTCAGATAGCATCTTTTAACTTGGTTCCAGAAATGTTGGTCCCTGGAAGACCCAAAACCCAATGTGCTCGGCTTGTGACATCCATCCATTATCCATCTTTAATAGTATTTTTCCACTTCTGATAGGTCACACTCTTTGAAACTTTATTTTTCTTGTCTTGATTGTCTTTCGCCATTGTCCCCTATCATTAGCAATACCTATTACCTCATCAACTATTATCATTATTCTTTCCTTTATGATGAGGTCTTTGAGATAGTCGTTGGTGACATCACTCCAACGTAAATGAGGATGCCATCGAAAGAGAATCCAAGGTGTCACAAAATCATTTACTCTGCTTGGCCAGTCATTTTTTATCCATTCTCTGAAGGATGACCAAAGTACCTAAACCTCGACTATCGGATATCTCTAAGAACACTAATAATAACAAGCTTTTTATGTTTTTGTGTACTAATACCCTCTTCAAGGCAAACGCCGTAGATCCAGCGAATCATACCATTGTCAAGAGATGTTAAAGCGTCGGATTATTTCACTTGATGCCCAACATGTTTAGCAAACATATAATAAATTCCATGATTGGTAATGAATAGAAACAGTTGTCTGAAGCTTTTCCATGCAGCAGTAATGCGTGCATTAGTTGCACCCACACAACCATCCGATTCTCCAATCACGTTAGCGAGGCATCGAAAAGTCAAAAAAGCTTCGAACTTGTCTTTGCCTATCCGCACTTTCGCAACATTTAAATTTATTTTACTTAGTTTTTCTTTAGCTATCTGCTTGAACTCCTCTTCTTTGTATCTACAAGCAAAACCCAAGGTTTGTTCAGAGCTTTATACCTTGATGAAATTTTTACCTTAAGAGCACGCTTACATTAAAATTCATTTGACCCTTTCCCATCTCGTATCTTTTCATAATACTGTAATTTTTCTGAAGCGCCATCTTCAACATATCATGTTGAGCTTAATACACCCGATGCTTATAAAATTTCAGTATTACACTGGTCATGTTCTCATTGTTTTATTTCAGTACATGTCTAATCTTATATGCAAAGTGACATAACCTACTTAATAACCTTTAATTCTATCATCGTTAGTACATTTTATCTTTACTTGGAAAAAAATTGGGAGATCAGACATGATGTAACAAACACTTCACAGTTAATAAATCTGAACAACTTCCAATTGTACTCTTCTGGTTCAGCAACATAAGTAGATTACCCACAGGGTAGTGCTTGAAAAATGAGCTAGAGGAAACTATCTTGCAACTTCATTTACTGCTCAGCCTGATCTTCTTTGAAATCGAAGGTAACCTATGTTTGTCTAATCTCTGAAGAAGGCATCCCTAGGATTAGGCACTCCAACAATTTTAGACGTACCAACATTAAAAGAGAATTTAAACTCTTTTATCTCTCTTAAGATTACACTTATACACCTTAAGGTTTTATTCAGCATCTCCTATCTTTTGGTTACTTCATTCCCATTTCTGAATCTTCTTCCTGAGTCCTCTTTTTAAGTCTACATATGCCAAACTGGTTTCGATGGCCATATTTTCATTCCTATATCAATTTCTACGTCCCTGCCAGAAAAAGCCTTAAATTTCATATATGAAATTTAATTCGCTGCAGAATCTTTTAATCTTGAAATACCTTTAGACTTCTATTACAACCATTAAAAGCATCCTGTCATACATTAGATTCTTTCTTTGCAACATAATGTAACTATTCATCCCTTGGTTTGCTATATGCCTTCCTCTTTGATGCATCTGTTCTTACATATATTTCATCATACGGCATGTAGTTTCTTCGGAATTGTGCTAGGTAAACAACATCATTAGATAGATACTTTTTTGTTTAGGTTCTCAAGGTAAATACAAAATAGTCTTCCCTTAGCAATAGCATAGTGTCTAAAGATACCAGCATTTGGTTTAAAGTTTTCCCTAAGCTCAAGATTGAAACTAGAGACAGTACCTTTTAATCTCTAACTTTATTTTTTCAATTAACCGTTCCACTAGCACTCGTTTACCTGGGCGAATCCTTACTGTTTCTTTACTAGGGATTAGATCTATGTCATTTGGTTACATTCCTTCATGAAGTAGCGCAAGGAATTAGCAGTTTTAAAGCTCTTGCATACCAAAAGCCTCGGAGAATGGAGTGGAATCACTGTTTACAAAGTTCATCTGCCAGTAAATCTTATGTTATAGATCTCAGTAAAAGCAAGCATTGACATAAGTTCTGAGTAGATCCAATAAATAGATTTAGATTATATTAAGAAATATACACACATACATACATACATATATACATACATACATACATACATAAACCTCTTTATAAATATACTCTAATTCAAGTATATGAATTTATATGTATACACTCGACAAACATAGTTGAAAAGGAAATAATTTGCTAGTGGATAGATTCAGGAAGCTTCGATGAAATTCTGATGTAAAAGTATGAGATGAAAAAAAGATATATTAAAACATAACGAAGCAAGTTAACAGCTGATTGACAAAGTAAGGGAAATATAAAACAGAACAGTTGATTTTTATAATACCCCTACTGTTGTCTGTTATACGGAATGAAAGGAAATGTGTGGTTTGAAGCTTTGAGATAAAGAGTTTATTTAGCCCAAGAAAAAAAATTGAGCTGGATACCATTTTCTAAATATTATTTCAGGATAATTAAAGTCTATTGTACCTTTTACTACAATGCGCTGTTATGTGTCTCGTTTTTGCTTATGATAAAACACCTGAAAAACACTTCTATAGTCCTAAAGGTATTGGCTTTAGATTGAAAGACTTGACAATATACCTAGCTAACGATGTTAAAGCAGGCTTTCCATTGAAGTCAAATATCATAGAAGATAAATTTCTCACTAAAATCTTATGGGATTAACATATGTTCTTTTCATTATACTTTTCTCCATTGATACAATGATCTTGTTTAAACCATTTCAGAGCCAAGTTATTACTATTATTATTACTATTTTATTACTATTATTATTACTATTGTTATTACTATTATTATTCCTATTATTATTACTATTATTATTACTATTAATTATTATTAACAAATGTTTATACAGAATAAACTCTTTAGTCGTAATACTATATACAAAAAAAAATATATACAATATATAAACTGTTCTCTTAGAAGTCCTGTACTGTTACCCTGTTTCAGTATTCAAAATTATTTGATATTGAGAATCGAAAGCCATCCTCTTGGTAGATATATGTAGCCCTATCAAAAGATAAGCACTTTTTAACTTATAAGTACTTAACCCCACCCCGTTTCCTATTATCGTGACGTTTTATTTCTCTCTTTATTCTAAACGTAAGTTTATAGAATTTTTTTAACGAGATATCTTGCTTTGTTTCTTCGCAGCCAGTTTTTACGACCTACATGTGCTGTTACAAGTGATCATCTAAATTCTGCCTTGGAACACATTTGCCAAAAACCTCGCAATTCTATTAGATTTTCACTGGTACATAGAATCTTTGAAACTCCATTACTTCCTTTTACTTTCTGAATATGTTTGCATTTTTTTCTTGTAAACCGTTTGTTAAGCGTCATCTTCTCTTATTCCCTCTCTTAAATCCTGCCGTAGATAAGTGGTCGCTTATGACTTTGCTGGGAAAGAAAGAAAATCAAAAACCCCACAATATCAGGCTTAAACTTTTAGACCCTGGTTGCGTTCGTGTTTGTTTATAGAATTTTTGAACAGAGGATTTCTGATGCAGTAATCACATGCTAACTTGCTAATATTTTCTTTACCTAAGAATGTGTTACAATGTTCGAAGTACTTGTACAAAGCAATACAGTTGGCATCATATGTATATTTACCTCAGTGTGCACAACTGTTTCCATGTACGAAAGTTCCTTGTAATTAAAAATTAATGCCTTCCTTTTTAATACAATTGGGGTTTTTCTCCCAAGCAAGCGATTGGAAATCTATTGTGCTTTTTATTTCAGCCTGTTCTGATATTTAAAAGAAACATTGGACGCACTAATTTATCTGAGATTTGCATAATGAACACC
>RDPX01000080.1:1905394-1920223 GCA_003991215.1 Morbakka virulenta | reverse complement strand
TTTTTGTTGCATAGCAATTATATAATTTTCTTGTCACTAAGCAATTTGTTTGCAGTCTTTTTACCTATACGTTTTTTGCTTGTCAGTTTCTTGATAAAGTCTGTTGTAGACAGACGAAAATTTGAAAAGAAAGAAAAAATAATAAATAAAAATTTGATTTACTCAAGTAAATGTTGGCACACTTTCTTTAGTCATTTCCTGTGTCAAATATATATATTTATATAGAGATAGATAGATAGAGGGGTATATATAGGGAGAGAGATAATATAGATCAGATATATTCTTCAATAGATTGATAGGTAGATTATCAATAAATCGATAGAACGATAGATGAAACGATAGAATGATAGATAAATCGATAGGTTGATAGATAGAGAGATCGAGAGATCGATAGACAAATAGATCGACAGATCGACCGATAGATAGATATCCAAGTTAATGTACACTTTATATTAAGCTGCAATGATCAAAATCGTTCTTATTAATGTCTTGGCTTTTGAGCTTGCTAGTTTGGAATGCTATTATTAATTTATTGGGAACGTTTCGCATTCTTTTGATACTTAGTTTCCATGTAAATGTGTGTATCTTGCTAAATGTAAATTGTAGGAACCTTATTCATTCTACATCAAATACTGATCGATTTTCTATCATTTTTGTCGATACAAATCTTTCCATATCGTAATTTTTGCCAATGGGTATAGAGAAAAAACATTTGGTAAGATGAGTTTCTGCTGTTCTAAGTATTTTGTCTCAGAATACTCATTAACAATGCGATTGTCGCTTACGACCCAGCTGTATTTTAAACCGATGCAAAAAGTGTTGATAATCAATCATTGAAAGTCTTTAGAATATAGAATAAAAGAGTAGAAAAAGTTGCCTTCAGATTACTTGATAGCAGTAAATCATATCTTCTTTTGAATGTATGATTATCAACACCCCAACTTAGTTTTTAAAGCAAAACGTATCCAACCCTTTTGTTCCATTGAAATCCAGTTAAATTTGAAGTTGAGTTCTATTACATTCTGGATGATTAAAAGACTCTATCTCTTTCTTTTCAAGAGCACGAAACACGATGGAGAATAGATATCACACAGCATTATGTTGCCAACAAATTTCATTGGTATCTGCGGAAGCTAATCCATCACTTTTCATAATTGATCTTTCCTTGTTCGATAAGCCTTAACAAGATCACCGCATTATTGAAGAATCCAATAGATGTTAATATTTGATAAAATTCATTTTGCTGTTTTCAATATTCACTGTACACACTGCTTTTGTTTTTGTCGTTTTCACTTCTTCTTCTATTTTTCCTTGCGGTCTTGTTCTATCACTAGGACGGGTCGGCCGCTCGACACTGTCTCCGCCACTTTTGGCGGTCTATGCAGACCTCTGGCTTCGCTCCTACTTTCCTCATGTCTTTCTTGATCACATCTCACAATCTGAGCCTCTGCCTGCCTCTGCTCCTTCTTCCTTGAACTGGTGCTTGCCACACTTGTTTAATGGCACTCTCCTGATCCCTCCTCATCACATGTCCATACCACCTCAACCTTGCTTCCCTTGCCTTGTTGGAGATGTTTGCCACTCCGACAAACCTTCGGATGTCTGCGTTTGTCCGGTGCTCAAGGAGCGAGATACCAGCTATCCACCTCAACATTTTCATCTCTGCTACCTCCAGGGCCTTTTCTTCCGCCTTTCTCAGTGCAGCCGTCTCCAAACCATACAGCAACACAGGTCGTATGACTGCTGTATAGATCTTGATTTTCAACTTCAGGGGCATCTGTTTGTCACAGACAACCCCACTGACTTCCCTCCACTTCTTCCATGCTTTATTAATCCTTCCGCTTACATCCTCCCGGCACCCACCCTGTTCTGACAGCACTGAGCCTAGATAACAAAATTGGCTCACTTGGCTTATTTCCTCGTTTTTGGTATCTCTGATGCTCACATCTTCTCTTTCCTTTCTGGACACCATGACCTCTGTCTTCTTACTGTTAACTCGCAGTCCCTTGCTCTCCAGCTCTCTCTGCCACAACTGTACCCTTCGCTCCAGCTCTTCCTTGCTCTTGGCTGTTACCACCAGATCATCCGCATACAAAAGCTCCTCCGGAATGCCGCATCTTGCCGTCGTACTCACAGTATCCATGACCAGGGCAAACAGGAAAGGACTCAGGGCTGATCCTTGGTGGAGCCCTACGCCTATCTGGAAAGGCTGCGTGTTTTCGCCCGCGTACTGTACGGATGTTGTACAGTTGTGGTACAGGCTTTTGACCACGCGAACCATCTTCTCTGTCACGCCTCTCTTTCGCAAACACCAGCTAATCACCTCTCTCGGTACTCTATCGTAGGCCTTCTCCAGGTCGACAAAGCAGAGGTAGGTGGCCTCGTTCCCTTCAAGTGCCTTCTCCAGCTTCTGCCTCATGATGTATATGGCATCTGTCGTTCCTTTCCCTGGCATGAACCCGAACTGCATTTCATCAATAACTACCTTACTTCTCAGCCTATTATCAATAACTCTCTCATATACTTTCATTGCGTGTTCAAGCAGCTTTATTCCTCTGTAGTTGTTGCATTCCAGGATGTCCCCTTTCTGCTTGTATATCGGGATCAGCCAACTTTGACACCAGTCCTCAGGTATGGCATCTTCTGTGAGAAGCATGTTGAAGAGCTCTGTAAGCCACTGTATCCCTTCCTCGCCCAATGCCTTGAACATCTCAGCTGACACTTCGCTTGGGCCCACAGCTTTTCCCTCCTTCATCCTACTCAATGCCCTTCTTACTTCCTCTGCTGTGATCTGGGGTTCTGGACCTTCCACTACAGCCACTTCTTCCAATTCTTCCCTGTCATTTTCCGTGTTCAGTAACTCCTGGAAGTATTCCTGCCACCTCCCTTTGATCGCGGAATCTTCCGAGAGCATGTTTCCATCCTTGTCCTTAATCAGGGTAACATCCCCTGTGTCGCCCTTTGCTCTTTCGCGTGCTTTTGCAATTCGGAACACCTTCTTCTGCCCTTCTACTGTCTCCAGTTCTGCATACCAGTCCTTGCAGCTCTCTGCTTTCGCTCGCGCCACAACCCTCTTGGCTTCCCTTTTGCACACTTTGTATGTCTCTACAGAGGCCGCCGTTTGGGATCTTCTCATTGCTTTATAAGCCTCCTTCTTCTTTTCAATTGCCTCCTGCACCGAATCTGTCCACCACCACGTATCCCGAACTGTCGGCTTCGTGCATTTCTTCCTTCCACATACCCTAGTAGCCTCCTGCACCAGGATGGACTTCATCTTCCTCCATTCTTCTTCCCCGCTGTTCGCTCCTCCCTGACCTTTCCTCTGAAGCACCGCAGTTTTGAATTCTTCCGCAGTTGCTGCTTCCCTCAACTTCCAAACCTTCAACCTGCCTGGTCTCCTCACTTGCTTCTTCCTCTTCCTGCGTATCTTCAGGTCCATGACTACAAGGCGGTGCTGGCCTACTACAGGCTCTCCAGGTATCACCTTGCAGTCGCAAACCTCCTTTCTGTCCCTACATCTGACTGCGAGATAGTCGATCTGGCTGCTGTTCCCTCCACTGCAATATGTAATTCTGTGCTCTTCTCTTTTCTCAAACCCAGTGTTTGCAAAGAAAAGGTCCAGCGACTCAGCGGATTCCAATATCCTCCTTCCTTCGGTGTTCCGACTTCCGTATCCTTGCCCCCCGTGGTGGCTTCTGAAGCCTGTTCCGTTCCTGCCCACATGCCCATTGAGATCTGCTCCGATAATGATCCTTTCTGTAGCTGTTATACCTCTCACAGTCTCCTCAAATTCTGTCCAGAAAGCCTCCTTCTCATAGTCTGAGCATCCTACCTGGGGAGCACCTTTAATATCAAATATATACCAAATATTCAATCTAATTCAATGGGGAAAGATTTCAAATTAAAACAGAACAGGTCTATGCAAAAAGTAATTTGTCTTAAAATAATCTCACAATTTATGGTTTATATACTGTGTTGAATAATAAAAAATACCAAACTTTCGAGGTTAATTTATAAAAGACAAGCTAAGCATCACAGTGTGGAAATAGAAACTTTATTACAGCCAATTAATTAGGAAGCCACTGGATGTGTGGGCATAAAAATGGCTCAAAGGGAATTAACTTTCATTCGGTTGGTTGTACAAAAAATGGTTCATAAAGATGTTTTAGTTCTCAGAATGTGTTTGACTTCGTGTATTCTGAAAGTTGGTGAATGATCATTTGTCTCATGAGTGCTTCATAAAGAAGTTATCTGGTTGACACATTCAAGCCGAGAGAGCGTCCAGTTGTTGGCACAGTGGGCATGTCGTAATATCAAATTTTGAACTGCTATTTTTAATGAAATAAACAAAGATTTACGAGGCTAATAGTTTCCAAATTAAATTTGTAGGTACAGGTCAAACAAAAAGCTCATCACATACACCTTCATCCTCTCACAACTATGATCTGCACTGCACCTCTCTACTGTCTCAATTGTAATCTACTTTTCTTCTTTTTATCATCCTTGTCTCCCTGAGTATACATATTCACGTGGGAAAGTCCTTTCAAACGTCTTCCAGCAAATAAAAATGGGATTTCTTCGGAGTGATATTGGAGTTGGACTACGTAGGGGTGAGACATTTGAAAGGGATTACTCTGGGGTGAGGAATTTGAGTGGGATTTCTTTGAGATGTTAAATTTTCTTCATCTTTATACAGTTTGTTTACATACTTAATATGAAATCCCAAGGGTAGGAAAACTTGACTTGTGGACTTGTCTTTCGATTGATAAGTAAATTTAATTTACACAGTATTTAGATTTTGGAAAAATGGATTCACTAGTATAAAAATTCTTAATGGTCCAAGATGCTGGAGCATCTCGATTGTGATACCCATCGCCCCCCCCTCCCAAAACAAAAAATCTCCAGGTCCTGGAGATATTTCTTTCTGCAGATGTTTCACGTATTTGTAAAATTCTTTCACAGTAAAGGGATCTTTCATTACTTTCTCTTCAGTGTTTGGATTTCTGTGTTGTTGCTGTTTGTCCTCTTCTTCCTTCTCTTTGCCCGCTGGAATGTAAAAACCTAATTTTACTGCTGTTAGAGTTCTTCATTCAAGTATGACCTTACGTTTTTATTATCTTTTCAAGGGATGCTTTCTGTGGCTGCTTTGAGCAGAGGAGCTTTGAAGATTTCCGTCGTGCTGTTTGTGTCTCGCGACGAGTGTTACTTTTGACTGTGCACTCGTCAGTCAGCAAAGATAATTTTCCCCACTTAGCCTTTCTGTTGCTCCATCTCAGTAATAACCTGCATTCCTGAGAGTAGTGTTGGTTAAAGGCGGCATCCACTAGACGATTTTCAAGACGATCGTCACAAAAATTCGCAATGATACATGTATCACTTGTGACGATTTTCGCTCTACGTAAACTAGGCTGGAGTTTAACTTTTCGTCATGAAAAAAGCGATCTGCATATCGAATTACAGTCTATCACAACAATCACGGAATTACAAAATGACTGCCAACGATAGCTTGGACCAGTTTCAGACTTTACGTATACAGGCTAATGCTGCTTCTAAAGCACAACAGGCGCAGGAAAACCAGTTGCAGCAAGAAGCATCTCACGCACAAGGCATAGGATAATCTTTACAAATTCTCAGAGAGTATAAATGTTTATGGAATACGATTATATGCAATATACCGGTATACACAATTCTCTTGGAGGTCGTGAAAAAGTAGCAAATTAGCAATGCATATTAAATCATTTTGCCCTTAAAGATAAAAATCCCCAAAATTTAACTGTAAATAAACAACAGATAATATTTGAAAGTAGACCTGTCTATAAAATGCCGCTATAAAATTAAATCCATATCTCTATTAACATTTTCAAAATCCCATAACCCATGAACCCTTAAAGGAAAAAAAAAAGTTTTCTTTTCCTTTTCCGTTTTAACCCCCATTAAAAGACAACACTCTAATCAACATTCCGCCTTATTGGATATTATTTTTAAAAGGTCTTTCTTATTACAGTTCACAAGCTTCACAAGTAAAACAAATCTTCGTGGATGCGTTAAACTGTCCATGTAAACTTGGTCGATACCCGCCATTTTCCCCTTTGTATTTGTTTTCAGTGGTCCAAAGAGGAGATTTTTTTTCAGAATCGCCGTAAAAACCGTCGCGAAGTTTTAGTGTCCTCAAAAATCGTCTACTGGAGATCAAGTTTGCAGATCAGTTTGACAAGTATGTGATCGCCAGCAGTCAACTGGTTTAAATCAATCCCTCGCTACTTATTTGCGGATCATTAGTGACAAGAGCTAGATCTGGTGATGTTGACATCAGGCATTTGAGTGAGTAGAAAATGTGAAGGTAGTATGGACTGTTCAGTACGTGTAGCTGCAGTTCAATTTGCTGGTCTTCTACCTTCTCCCCTCTTCCACCCGTTTCACTGTACCCCCAACTGTAGAAGTCGCTAGTGAAGACACCGAGAATCAGCCAGCCACCCTGAAGTACATCCATGCGGTGTAGTGAGTACTGTCGATATGGTGGGAATTTTATCTTGTAAATCCTGATCTCCTTCTCTTACAGTATAATGTTGATGCCACTAATTTCAATCTGCTCATCGAATTCTACAGTAATGTGGTTTTCTAGTATGTTACTCTTGACCAGAATGATCGCTCCTCCTTTGTACCTTCCTCCTCTGTCCATGCGGTAGGTTTGGTAGCCTCTCACTGTGAACCGGAGATTCTACCTAAGGTGTGTGCCTTGTATACTATTGATACCAATTTTGACGACTCTGCAAAGAAATTAAAAAATCAAGCGAAAACAGAAGTTTGCCTATTACTCACAGAAGAGTTGGTCAATACCAATGTTGAATAAAGTGCTCTATAAAACATCGTAGACGTATATATAAAATAGGTCAGACGGTGTACTCAAAGTTAAAAAACATAGACAAGATAGGAACAAATATTTGTTTTCACCATTTGTTTTATTATATTTTGTATTCATCGCATTTCTTAAATAGGGAAATTGAACGAGAAAAGAAGAAAGGAATGCAGCTCTCATCAATTCTCTCTATCTCTGTCTCTCTCTGTCTCTCTCTGTGTCTCTGTCTCTTTCAGGTGTCATATCCTGCTAGGACGTTGACGACCGTGGGATTATGGACTTCCATCTCTTCCGGTCCTCTGTGGCTGTTAACAGTTCTCTCTCCGCTACATTCGTCCATTTATATATGCTTACTATGTATGTTATTCTTTGTCTGCCCTGCTTCGTTTTCCGTTGATCTTGTCTGTCAGATTAAGATGTTCTAGCTTTTCCTTCCCCATTGTATGTCCCAGTAATTCCAACTTCCTGTTTGAGATATTTTCTAGAATTGGTTAATCTTTCTGCGCAAGAGACTCTCATCATTCTCCTGAAACCACATCTCTGCTTCTTCTATTGGTTTCTCCATACTTTGCGACAGGGTCCAGCACTCGCTGCCATATATGAGAATGGAAAACACATAGCAGTTTAAGCAGTTTCTGATTTTAGTCCTCAGAAATTTGGTTCTTTTTCATTATACTGTCTAGTTTCTCAAATGCTGCTTTTGTCATTCCGATTCGTCTTTTAATTTGTTGGTCACATTTGCCATTTTCAGTAATCATGCTGCCAAGATAATTGCAATTCTGTACCTGATTTATTAGGGCGTCTCCGATCAATATCTTACTCTGTCTGGTTTTTGTTTACTATTTATTATACATTCTGTTCTTCTTACAGTTTAATATAAGCCCTTTCCTTTTGCTGGATCCAACCACTTTGTCTAGTACCTCTTGTAGCTTTTTTCCTGACTCGGCAATTAAGACCGTATCGTCGGCATATCTCCGGTTTTTAATGTTGTGTCCATTGACGAGAACCCCCTGATGGTGTTATCTCTCGAAAAATAATTTCACTGTAAAGGTTGAAAAGGTCTGAGCTAAGCAAACATCCCTGTCGAACGCCTCTTCTTATGTTTGTGCATGAGATTCTGCTATTTCCTACTTCCATACACGCTGTTTGTTTCCAGTAAAGATTGCGCAAAACTCTTAAATCATTTCCATCCAGATCTAAACATTCTAGCCTGTTAAAAAGCTCTTCATGCTGTACTTTATCGTATGGCTTTGTGTAATCGATAAAGCATACATATAAATCCTTTTGCATCTCAGTAGATCTTTCTGATAACATTCTTAGAACAAATATCGCAATCTTTGTAACAGCCTCTTGAACACTGTTCAATAAGCGAGATCTCTTTGGATTCCGTGCGTTTCATTTTGATTTCCTTGTTCTCCAGTTTGTATTTCTCACTTCTGCAGCTGGAAATCTGTTGTATGGAGCGCATTTTCTCCAATATCTCTTTTGTCTTCCACTTGTTTTTTGTTTTTTCTCAATTTAGGTTCAACTTCTTTTGCTAAAGATACTGTAGCTTCTTTATAGGTTTCCCACTTCATTTTTCCTTTGTTTTTAAAGCATTTCAAATCGGTTCTGGAGAGTTTTAGCGTATTCGTCTCTAATGGTTTGGTTTTCTAGCAAGGTACTGTACTCCATTCTTGGCGTTGCCTTTCCTTTCTTGGTTGTCTTCAGCCTAACCATTAAGTTGTATATGACTGGGTTGTGCCACTGTCACAGTCTGGGCCTTGGTATATCTTTGCTTGTTGAATTGCACTCCTATATCGTTTCTTGATGGCAATGTAGTCAATCTGGTTCGTGGACGATCGTCCACCGGACCCACCATGTCCATTATTAATCTGTGTGGATGTTGCTCGTACCATTTGCTCATTTGCTTTACACAATTAAACCCACTTTTCTCCCCTTTCATTTTGTGTGCCAAGACCATACATCTCCATCTGGTTCACTTCCTTCCTTCGCATTTAGGTCACCCATTATGATAATGATATCCGTAGAATCGCATTGTTTTTAGTCTTCTCCAATGTTTCGTAGAACTCCTAAATATTGTTTTCGCTTTTTGTAGTCGTTGGTGCTTATGGTTGAATGATGCTGATATGTACTTGGTTTCCTTTCAGTTTCACTAGCATGACTCTATCTGGCAAAGCCCACCATCCTAGCAAGCTCTTTGCGCTTTCTTTGTCAACTATAACAGCTACTCATCTTTTATGTTTTACTCCATCTGAATATAACACCCTAAAATAACCACTGTTAAACTCATCACTCTTCGTACATCTTGTTTTGGAATGTTTACCTTTAAGCGGAACAATTCTTCTTTCACATTTTCCGTCTTCTTACTTTGAAACAATGTTCTTACATTCCATGTTCCGTGGTTGTTTCAGTGGGTATTTCGTTGTATTGTAAACAGTAGTCTAACGACGATGTAACCTCACCTGCTGCTCATGAGTTGCCGTACCGACCAAGGAACCCAAGTTATTGACAGGGATTTCCTTTAACCCGTTCATTTCCTTCGAAGTGGAGTGCATGTCCATGATTTTCTTGGCAATATAGAGTGGCGGTTTGCCGTTGCCTTCCGCCCAGTACTTTTGTAGAGATACCATCTCTGGTAGGACTGCCTTCCAAGGCTGTTGAGCTCCTTCTACTCTTGTGGATGATATGTAATCCATATAAGGTAACCTTACAGGTACTACCATCTTGGATCAGGGAGGACCTTAGAGCAGTGATGTTTAACGGCTCTACTCTCCCAAAAACTCTAATCTCCCGACTAAAGATACATCACTGGATGTAATTTAATGCCATACCCAGGACTGCATCATTAACTAGTTGTAATAAATGCTCCAATCTACTCCTGATCCAGGAAGGCACATTTTATACGGCGTATCCCAACTGTAAAAGAACGGTACTTCATAAATGGACAAGTGCAGACTTTGGTAGATGTGTGTTATGAAATATTGAATATGAAAGCTGGTAGAGTGGCTAGAGAGATTAATTATTTTTAAATCTCAATGGCAATTCTTTGGATGAGTTTAGTAGAGCACAATACAGCTTATTCTTCGTTAACATATTGCACCACTCTTTCGGTTTCAAAATACTATTTAACTTTATATAGCAGTAACTATAAAATTAGGACTCTATTTTCTCATAAAATTTTATCCAATTATTGACATCTGGTTGATAACTATTCCATTTTACAAATATTCATTTAACACCCTTTTTCTATTTGAGTTTTGATAATCTCTTTTCGATTACATACATGTTTAGTTCACATTTTTGCAATTTCTCTTCATAACATATGCCTTGTTTACTTTTAAAACTCATATCTTCAATTTTTTGTCCTGTTGATATTTTAATTTATATATTTTAATACCAGAAAAAAACTTATTTTTAAAGTTTATTGAACGTTATTGTTAAAACAGACTTTATTTTTTGCATTTTATCATGATAATAAAGATGATGCTTTGTTTGCATACCTGCAATTAATATTATACTGCATACCTATAATATCCGGCAAGGACTTGAGAGTATTAACTGATGCTGGTATTTTCTTACATAAATTCTTTTTAAATGTGGGATATATATATATATAAATATATATATATACCCATAAGCCAAATTTATAAATTCAGATGAATGCCAACAAGAGATAAAAGTGCTAAGGATGATCTTTCCCTACAATAATAACAATCATTTATTAGCTCTTCTCTTTTCTCTTGGCTTAACCTTATTCTTTTTTGTTTCTGTTTTTCCCCTCATTCATAAGAGTTTCATACACGTAGTGGTATTATGTCTTGTATTTAATTTGTCCTTAATTATTTTTTAAAATGAATCCTTTTCCCTTTAAGTAAGTGCTTAGATAAGCAATTAATTCGATGTCACATAATTTCATACAATAGTTTAGATCCTTTTCTGCAGATTATCTAAAACCCTGACTTACTTGACGTAAGCCTGTTCACTCCGGCATGGAGCATAGGCCGCTAACAATCTCCCTCCATCTGCATCTGTCCTGGGCTGCGGTCGTGATGGTGTGCCAACTATGTCCGCTGTCTTTCGTCCCCTGTCTTTGACTTCTACTCCAGGTGGCTCTTGGTCTTCCTTTTTCCGTCTGCCTTGAGGGTTCCATCGCAAGGCTTCCCGAGTAATGTTGCCTTCGGCTTTCCTGAGGGTATGCCCGATCCATGTCCATTTCCTTTTCCTTATCTGTACTGGTGGAGGAAGCTGAATTGTTTGTTCCCATAGGTCTTGATTGCTAATACGGTTTGGCCACCAAATTTTCACGATCCGTCGGAGACATCTGTTGATGAATGACTGGATTTGTCTGTCTGTCTGTCACCTTTGCAGTGCGCCACGTTTCAGCTCCATACATCAGTACAGATTTCACATTTGAGTTGAAGATCCTGAGCTTTGTTTATCTAAAACCCTACAGCACTAATAATACAGGGAGTATCGTTTTGTATCGTATTGTGATACTAAATGACTTCTCGCAAGGTAAACAACGCATTAATGGTGTATCACGCATGTGCACGATTTTGGAATCCACTTGCAGGTCAAATCCTGGTGATGTATTCCAATGGATTAATCCTAAAAAGGCATCTCTTCCTTCTATGTAAGAAGTTCCTAGGCAAAGAAGCTTTTAATGAACTGCTCTGTGTATGCAGAATGGATTAAAAAACATAGTACAATTACAGTACCAGGATCTAAAAACGTCATGGAGAATGGCATAAAAGTTGGTGATTTAGTGAAATTACAAGATATACCAACAAAGAAATTTATAAGTGCTTTTGTAGATTTTTACAGAAACACTTTGAAATGTAACCAAAGAAAAGTATACAAATCAATACTTGTAGTTAAGTATCAACGTTCAGTACTATTATAAAGGTAATACAAGAAAATATTTGTATTGCATCACAAAACCTTAAAGAATCAAAGAATGTTTAAACACTTTTTTTAATTAAGAATAAGAAACATTGTATTGATCCTGTAACGGTGATTTAAAATATTGTTAGTGGTTTTATAGTTTTTAGATTAAACTTAGTTCCAGATGAATTCATTATTAAACTTAACAATAGCATCTGTAAGAAAAATTTCACTCTTACGTACTCAGGTAACTTGATCAACTTTTATACAATAGGGTTTTAGTCTCTTATTAAAAGACAATTGATTTGGTATACCAATTTATATCAAGCCAAAGCTAATAGGCACAAGTTAAACAAATAGTTATGCTCTTGTCTACATTGGATTATATTAACTGATTCAAAAACCAGGATTTGTTTTGTTCAAAAGAAAAAAAATTGATGATTTGACATCACAATACCCATCTGTCTCTAATCCAATGACGATTGGTGATTTAGCTCCTATGTTTTAAGCTTACAAGATTAATTACAATTTTTTGCTTTGGCATTAAGAATCGTATAATTAAAACATATGTCGCTCAAAGTCCAATTATACGTCTTCGTCATGGGAGGAAAAAACAGGAAATGCTGGATAACAGGACAGTGGTCAAGCCAGGGCGTTAATCACCCGTTAGTGGATCACGCTGATTAGAGGAACGATAACGTTCCGAAATACAACAACTGGAAACCAGAGTCGCCGAGCCTCTTCCAGAAGAATTATCAAATCGATCATTCAGAGCCTCTGAGACACTAGTAAGAAGAATTTTCTATTGACCATGAGCCAATCAGATTGCGAGCCTGGAAGGTGCGAGATATGTATGAAGGAGGAAGGAATAAAAATTGGCTAAGGAAATGGAAAGCTACAATTTGAAAGTGCTCTGGTTATTTGAGATGAGGTGGACAAATTCAGGTGAGACCAGAATGAACAGAGTGGAAACCTTAGGTTATGAGGTCAAGAAGGAGATGGATGAGCCACACACAGAGGGATACAGAATAACGTTTCATAAAAAATAGCAAATAATCTTATAGGCTGGAAGCGCATCAGCCCAAGGATGATGGTTGTCAACTTCACGACATCCAACAAGAGAATTGCTCTCACTGACACCATGTGTTAGTCCCCAATGCACGAGGTAGAAGAAGAGGTCAATGAGGAGTTTTACGAACGGCTTGAAACATTGATCAATAGCAGACATGAGAGAGAGAGAGAGATGATAATCCTTACAATAGATATAAAAGAAAAAATTGAACAGGACGACCAGGTTTTAAACTTAAAATACTTTAATACAATTATTTGCTTTGTTATTAAGAATGACATGATGAAAGCACATCATGAAGTATTTTGCGAATGCTCTGGAGTTTGCGATGATGTTATGATGGGTTAATATGAAAGGGTTATCCTACGACTTTTCATTTCATGACTTAGGAATAAGGTGTTAGTGAGAATTAAAATCACAACCAGTCGAAAGCCACTCCATTGGGCTTGCAGGTGGTATAACACGATGAAACCTGGGTAACGAGAAGATAATGCGTACTATACACACTGGGGTACATTATTTACTTTTGGACCACACGGGGGGCCAGAAAATAATAGTACCCTTAAACACTTTACCGTACATATTACTAACCTTTTTTTACTTCTACTCTTCCGATGCTACTTTCAAACTAAGGAAGTTCAACTGAAAGGTCTACACATGCACACAAATGGAAAAATTTTAACTGATTACACTACTGAAATACAAAAGGCTGTTTTTAGTATCAGGCCGAGATTTATAATGATAATCGCTTAGCAGAATGGGTTACCAGGATGCCCAATTGAAAGTAGAATTGTTCTATGCAATATCTTTGATTTTATACAGCACATAGTTAAAATATGTTTAGGGTTGTATACAACATGGGGCAAAATTATTGATAACAGGTACAGTAAAGAAAACAGTAAAAGTAAAAAACACTCGACCTATAACCATCCAACAATATTAATGACCTGAGTGGGGTCCTTTCTTTTTACCGTGTCATTGTTGTGCTCCTTACGTTCTTAGACTAATGCCGATTGTTGTAGTGTTCCCGATAACATCAATTTCTTGCTCTGAGGTAAGCGGTCGTGCAACCGATATTCATCTTAGCTGAGTTCTTATTCAAGTCATTTGTCATCATCTCACCTTAGCTCGATCCACAATGATGATCTTTTTGCAATTTTTTGGAGCCTATTGCAAATTTTGTATATTTCTTGGTTTCTAATACGTAGTTTTGAAACAGATATTATAAGGAAATGCTACGGAAATGGAAAATTTGTGTAATTTGTTCAGAGATCACTTGTTCTGAATCCAAAGCAAACTTGATTTTATACGAGAACAATTTTTCAAAGACCCCTTGCTTTTAATGAAAATCAAATATTGTTGAAATAGATGTCTGGCTGCCTTAAAATCCTACTTTTAGGGGGAAAATTGAAGGAAGTGAAATTAAAGGGATTTGGAAAACATAATGAACATATGTCACAGTTCTCAAAATTTTAAGTTCTCTGCACCAAAATCTTCAATAGCCTTTCTCAAATCCGCCTAGTATTTTAAAAGCTTTAATATTTTTTAATTTATCAATATATCAAGAGTTTTTTTAATGGAACAGTTTCATGAAAAAAGCAATTACTCTCTCCACATGTAAATTCTAAATATTCATTGGATGGATCCATCTGTTTAACAGCTTACATGACTTGATCCTCAATTGTTGAGTCAAATGATTGTGGAATCAAAAATGTTTATATCAAATAATTGATGTGATACTTTCGATGTTGCTATTGACGTCCCAAGAAAATACTTCAAATTCTGAAATAAAATTAAACAATAAGTACTTATGATCAAAGCTGAAAAAATATCATTGCTATCCACATCAAAGGTGTTTCCATGGCACCATGCAATCTTCTGTTTCACAAGTATTGTTTTGGATGTCACTTCGAAATGAGTAGCTGAATCTAAATATTCAAACAAGACAGATTTCAAAGCTTCTGCAAAGTCTACAGAGCCAGGGAATAATCCTGGATAATCAGAATTGCTACTTTTT
>RDPX01000080.1:1890052-1902656 GCA_003991215.1 Morbakka virulenta | reverse complement strand
AGTGTTGGTGCAATTTTTATGCTCGTTGTGTGGGCCCCAGGTAAAGTGGTTGGTGGTAGATTTCCAACCTATATCGTTATTGTAAGTGATTTGCATTTTTCTGTTGGGTTGTTGACTTCTTCAGTGGAAAGCTTATATTTAAGTGCTAGCTTTTGTGATAGACAGAGTGTACAGTCAGTGCATTGGACAGCCTAGACTCAATGAAATAGTTTGATTGTATATAAATGCATAGACTGTCAGTATTTATGAACTAGATAGTCATTTGGATTGATGTTAAATAACATTGGTGTTAATGCTGATCCTGGAAAAGATGTTTGATCTAATTTCTCCACCTACTGTGCCGACTATCCATTTCAACAAAGAAGCAGTGTTCAGTGAAAGAGAACTGGTTTAGTGAAATATAGTGGTATTATTTGTGATTTTAGCAACCTTTCAGAGAAGTGCTTTCTCGTTAAAGATATCACTAGCGGCCATGAAGTCGACAAAGACTGGACCAGGGATCTAACTTTTCTCAAAATCATCTTTAAAGTTATATGTCAGATGAGTACCTAACCTCAACAGCATTGGGCTTGTTTGTCATAGATTATAGGTCTTCTTTAACAGTTACGGATCAATATTAAAGCGTTCTTATAAACAGTAAAGAATACACAGCAAAGAAATAAACCAACAACCTTTGGTAGATGATGCAATTTTCTCTGGTTTTAACAAGGGCGCCACTCTTACGCTTACGTTCCTCAGATCTTCGGTATTTTAATGTTGTTCCAGGTACTGAATAACGCCAGAAACCAAGATATGTATTTATTATTAAATGTTGAATAATTTCAGTTGAGGTCAGGTCCCATCTAATCCGGCTGCTTTGCCAAAGTTAAGGTTTTTAATGGCCATGTTTAGTTCTTTCAGAGTAAATGGTTAAAAGACACTTTCACCTTTTTATATGATGCGCCCCTGTAACCAGGGGCAATTGGAGATCCTTTACGCAGTACAGCAAGTTCCGCACTTTAAACAAAATTAAATGTTTTCAATGATCTGTGTTGAAAATACTTTTCATGCAAAATTAAATTCAAATATTCCCTTGAGAGATTAACTTAAAAATAGATTGTTTCTCTATTTCCTCTCTATTTCCCAATGTTCTTCTACTTCCCTTAAAAATATGCTTTATCTCAAATTTCTTAAATATCTGAGGCTTAATATGAAGAGGTTTATTGCTATCATTAAAAAAAGCTTCAAGTAAAATATTTAGACAATTGGAATTAAAGAGTAAATCGCTCGATGGTGATTGTTTTAGAATCGAATCCCAGTGTGCTTGTTGTGCGTGGTAAAAATTCCTCCAGAACCCACAATTTCTCATTGAGATTTTTTTCATAAAAATTTTAAAGCAGATGTATAATTCTAATTGCAAACAATCACCACTGAGGTAAATGCTGAAAGTACAATATATACAAGACCCCACATTTTGCTGGCATGCCGTCACAATAGGGCTCATATATGGATATGGGCCAAGTTTGTAGCTGGATGATAACATCTGTTTCTATTTCCGAATACAAAAAAATTTGTGCCTTTTAAGTTTCAAACAAGTTGTCCAGCATGTAAACAGTGGAGGCATTGCAGTTTGGTCACTTGCAAACTTTGTATAAACGAGGTTATTGAACGTTTGAACGCAAGGATATTCTACTCGTATATCCTTGCGTTAATCAACAAAACGGATAGAGAATGACAACTGTTGTTTCTTGTGGAGATTGTTTGGCCAGCAGAACCACTAGAGCCAATGGGTCCGAATTTTCTGGAGAAACCAAATTCGTTTTCATAGAGACAGGACATTACATAAAAAAACATGCAAGGCCAAGGCTGTGATGGAGAGGCTCCCATGTCAAGAGAGGGTATTGATGTGCAGAAATTGATTAGCGACGAGATTCCCAACCAAAGCAGTTTATACACACTACAATAGACACTCATTGAAACTGGTCATTGGACAAGTTTGTTTTCATGCATATGTAGGCAATATGTTCAACAATCTCAAGACATAACATATGACGCACCTGGAAGTAAACGACAGCCCTTCGCCAGTGACGGGGGAGTCCAGATAGGGTGTCAAACAGTAATAACACAAGAATTATAACAAATCAAACTTCTTCTGGTAAACACGTGTGGAAGCTGTTGGATAGCAGTTCAAGACAGGGCGACAAGATCGTAAGGTTCATAATAACACGATCTGACAGCCATAATGGCGTGACTTCTTTCTTCTTTCTTTGTAATTTGAAGAACTCTTGTATATCTCAAGTTGTTATGTAAATGTTAATACGATGTGACAAAGTCTCTTTTAATACGAAATAACAAAGTCTCTATTATGATAAGTCTGTGATATAATCACGTTGGCGGTCGGCCTGTGCGGCTTGGACGTGTTGATGGTGCTGGTAAGTCTACATTGGGTTCGGTGTTGTTATGATATGCATGGTTATCCGTGTGGGGTTGTGATGGTGTAACGGAGTTAGCGTGATCTATAGCGTGAATAACGTCTTCTTCTGCAACAATTAGTAACTCAGGAATCTCAGCAGGTACTGGCGACTGATTTCATCATCGTCATTTTTGCTATACGGTCGGTTAAACTGGCTGTGTCGGTCTGCAGCATTATGGAGCGTGTCAACTGGGACTTTACAGCTCTCTATGCGCTTTACTCGATATGATTTTGAACGGAGTTGTGCGCCAATGAATTTTTGGATGTCGACCCAAGGTCCATCTATGGCAGTAACGATATATCGATCACGACGTTTGGCTTTAGTAAGGTCTCTGATTAAATACACTATGTCTCCGATATCTATTGGCTGATTGCTGGTACGGGATCGTGTTTTGTTGGGATCTGACTTTTTGGCTATGGTACTGTGTGGATGATTTGTATTGCGGCGTTGGTGTTGGTCCTGGATTAATTGCTGATCTTCTAGTGAGAGCTGATTATTGTTGAATTGATCCCGTTGGAGGAGCATCTCTCGGGATGATAGTCCAGATGCTCGGACACGTGAATTTAAGCGTGCGGTAGCAACTGCGAGTAGTACAGGAGCCATTTGAGACGGTAATGGTTCCTGTCTGAGTAATTCTTGTTCCAGTTCTTGTACTCCGCGTTCTGCAACTGGGTTCTTGTTGATGTTTTTGGTTCGTCCTATTTCTACGGCGATGCGATGCTTTTTGAGGATAGGGTCATCTGAAAGCATGTTGAAGCCGGGAGCTGGATCAACGCGGATAACGGCGATGGGCCCATCAAGCGGTCGTAGTGGCGATATAGGTTGTATTATTGCATCACGTAACGTCTTTCCTTTTTCATATGCAATAATGCACGTAAGCAGGTATGAAGTGACTGTTTCACGGAGTATAAGAATGTATTGACGGTGTTGACGAAGGACATCAGCTGCAAAGTTAATTCCAACAACAACAGGTGGATCTTTGTGTTCTTTGCTCTGTTGCAACGGTGGGAAGAGAACGTAAGGACATACAGGTTTGACAATGGTCAGTGACATCACGTATTGCTCGATCCAGATCTAATGCAAAAAAATTACGGTTGACAACTTGTTTGACCTGGTGAGATGTTGGGTGATCCAATCGGAGGTGAACAACAGTCAGGAAGCCGTGCAGGACTTGTCGAGGTATAACAATGCACTCAGCACTAGTGGCAAACGGTAGATTTTTCTTGACGATCATAAGTCCATCTGTGGCGATGGTAACTGCGTTGAGATATCTTTTGACATCTTAGCATTGGTAATCTTTTTAGAGGGCCGAGTTCCTTGTCGGAGGTGTGTGCTGGCTTTATTTATGTAAGACTCGTGGGCAGAACGCAGAGTCGACGCCCATTTTCATGAAATGCACCCATGCTTAGCAGTAGCATCTGAGGTGATTGCACACAGTTTAAATACCACTGACTTGGAGGAGGTCTTCAGAATATCATCATAAGAGTCAGCATCAATACGAGATGCTAGATCTATTTTTAAACCCATCACCACTCTTGAATTTACCATCGTGTTCAGTGCTTTTTTACTATTTTTTTTTCTAAGTCGACATTGAATATTGTCAAAGCCCATGATATGATTCATGAAGTCAGAACCCAGAACCTTTGAGACTTCCAAAGATAAAGTTTGGAAATTATCATAATGCCTTGGGGCTGGGGAGACGTTAGATATCATGGCTTCAAGCTCTGGCATAAAACTGTCCCATTCGGCTTTGCAGAAGTTCTATCCTGCTTTAGGTTTTACCTCACAGGGTCTGATCACAAGTTTCACATCAACTATTTATAGTCAGTGCTTGGATTTTGATATTGGGTTTTTTCCTTTCTCCAGTATGAACTACGAAACGGTTTATTCCAGGGCAGCTTTGGGCAGATTTCCCATCACTATCTGTCTGGTAATATCCCCAATTAGTGTTGTGACTGTTTAAATTACCTATTATTGCCAGTCCTTTTTAATATTTGGTGTGAATGAGGTCAAATGAAAGGGAAGCGGGTGACACTACTGTGACGTCAATATGTTCAGTGTCCACTGGGAGCATCTACAAATCATCATCTTGAAAGTATTTAAGAACACCACTTCCGTGGACAAGTCGTAAATGATAAGGAATCATTTGTATCCCAGGCATTGCTGATGGCCATATATTCCCTGTGCTTCCCTTAGAAACATGAAATGCTTGTCGCAAGGTTTCAAAAAAGTTCTGCTTTACTTTAGGTATTCCTTTGACGTTTGAAGCCGAAAATTCTGATTTTGATCGTCTTTTTGTCTTTTCTAGGGGCCGAGAGTTTATTCTTTTACCAAGTATGAAGTATTCGGGGGTTTCTGTGGTAGCTATCAGTCTCCTTGTGGATTAATAGAGGCACCGCTTGAAGGTAAGGAACACGCGTCCGGAAGTATGCCAAATGAAAACTGTTCCCTGTTCCTGTTCAGTTTTTAACATTTTTATTTGTGATTGAGTATTTCTGCAAGTCTACGTTCATATTTAAAAGGAAATCGAAGCTTTTTTTAGCCTGAGTTTCACTGCTTTGTGTTTTTCTCTCTATTGTATGATGATAGTTAATAAAGAAAGTCAAATTCTCTTATAGCATTGTCATTTATCCCGACCCTCGTTAACCTTGGACCGAAAAATTGTAAATTTCTTTTTAAGAAATCGTATTACGAAGCAGTGGAATGTTCACAGTCTTTTGGAAATGGGTTGAAAAGTAGGGAAGATTTGGAAACAGATGTGTGATACATATTTACAGCTGTGCGGTCCATGTTTTAAGGAGTATTCTTTTTGCCACACCCTTAATAAAATGCAATGCCTGGGTCAAAGATTTTTAAACGAGACTCTCCATCAAAATTAGCTTAAAAGAGAGGAACGATTCAAAGGAGTTGCAAAAACCTTAAATTTTGGAAAAGGTCAACTGGTTCTCCCGGGCCGAAAGCTGTTGCCATTTTGGGATGTTTCTTTCCAAAAAACCAACCAAATTGGATTTTTTTTTCTTTTCGGGGATTTTTGAGACTTGAAAACTGATAAATTTGACAAAGAGGATTTGACCAAAAGTTGGAAATTCATCTTTGAAAATGTGATAACTGTGCTTGGTGGTGTTGGAGTGTTTCAGGAACTGTTAAATTGAATATGGCACAGGAAGTAAGTATCGTAAACGACCCTACCTCGTTTTTGCGGGTTAAAACCATTAAGAACAGATCTCTTTTCAGATTAAGGTAATTCGGAGAGCAGTTTCTCATATTCAACAGCACTCACACGTGAGCCTTTGCATGCACTGTATATATGTATATTTGTTTGTATATATGTATTTTTTATTTTATAAAACAAATGGGGATAAATAAATAAAAGAATAAATATCACTTTTTTATAAATATCACAAGAAAGCATGGATACTTTTTTGCCACTGATATTTTCGAGATATCCATTAAGAAAAAAGACGATGCATGCCTCTTGGACTCTGATGAAAAACAGCAAATTACTTCTTTAATTTCAGTTTTTTTAAATTAAGTTTATTTCGTCGAAAGTAAGGACTCAAATTTCAACCAGTCAAAATTGGTCACATACCTGCTCTGGTTCCATGATATAATGAGATATCGACTTTACTTCTACTTCTTCTACTTCTACATCAAATAGATTCACTCAGAATCCGTATTGCAGAAATACATGGATACCTAGCAGCACACGTATGTTAAAAATATTTGAAATCGGGATAAATAATTTGGTCATATTAAAGTTAAAATAATCTGGAAGTGCTGCTTCTGGCAAAGATGCATAAAACTCCAACAGAAGAACTGATTTGAACTTCTTTTTCAGGTCATAATTTGTTTGTAGGCCAAGCAACTCCAGCTGAATATCATCTGTGGCTGAATCAGGTTGGTGAACTGAGGTTATTAAAAAGTGATTCCAAGTTTTTGAAGGCATTAAACCCTTGAAATTCTACATCTGAGGCATCCACCTGAGCCATGTACTTTTCAGGAAAGGGAAATGATAAAACCTCTTTTCACTTCCTTGCCTGGGAAACAGAGCAAGTTTTGTTTGAAATGATTTAAGATGCACGTACATTTCACGTGCAAGCAAACCATTGTGGTTAAGTCCTCTTGCCATGGTTGGTTGATCATACTGACAATTAGGTCAATAACATGCTTGCTATTTAATGCAGCTTTATGCAAAATTTTCTGATGGATGACACAGTAGAGAGGTAAGAATGTTTGGTCAGGATGTTTTTCTTAAATTTTTTTGTCCATCAATGTCAAGAGACCTATGTTTTTCCCAGTCAAAGCATTGGCTTCATCAGCTCTTACTCTTCCCATCTTGTTCCATGCTGACCAAAATCTCTACATTTCTTGACAGCATTAAATAAATCCTTGCCTGTGGTTGTGCCTTTGAATGATGCAACACTAAATAACTCTTCAGTGAAACTAAAACTAGTGTTTACACCCTGTATGAACGTAAACAATTGTGCTTTGACCTGTACATAAGTACAACACAAAAACCCTGCTTGCATCTTGAAGTTGGTGCATCAAATTATCACATACATTTAAAGAAATACTGTCANGGATGGATGGATGGATGGATGGATGGATGGATGGATGGATGGATGGATGAATGGATGAATGGATGGGTGATGGACGGATGGATGGGTCGATGGATCGATCGATAGATAGATATATAGATAGATAGACAAATAGATAGATAGATAGATAGATAGATAGATAGATAGATAGATAGATAGATAGATAGATAGATAGATCGATAGATCGATCGATCTAGATCTATCATTGGAATACTTATTATAATATGATCTATAATATTCTGTTATACTTGACAAAAGTTACTTACGACCACCGGGTGTTAAGCCTAAAGGCCAATCATCTCCATTTTTGCCATTTTCATTGATTATACCAGAGGCATCGGAATTAATCCGTAAATCGTGTAATCCGGGGCTTCCCTCTGGACTCGAACGAGTGGACCACATAAAATTACTAAAAGTCCGCATCCATTCATTCATGAGGCTTTCATTATCGCAAGCAAGCATAAAGGCTCGCTTTCCAACAGTAACCACTTCAAATGCAAACTGCTTTGACTTTGAAGTACGTACTTGTCCAATGTGTTTGATACCACCAAGGACATCTTCATTCCTTAGAGTTTTAAGTGATGCGTCTTTGTACTCCTCAAGTTGAAGTCCTTCTATCAGTGGCAGTTCTTTTAAAACGTAATAACCATACTGCCATGGCTGTACAAAAAAGAAAGAGGAAGTTTTATAGGGACAATTCCACAATACCCTTTCTTTTTCTAGCCCCTAAACAAAACCTTCAAGGTGTTTCCCCTTCTAAAATATAGTAAAATAATTTTCGTTTAATGCTTTTTGCACCAAAATCTTCTTATTGAATTTTTTTCTAACTTTACTTTGTGTTAAAATCTGTTTTTCTGTCTCTCATCCTCTATGTCTAAGATCTTCTGTACAACACCAAACAACAGCATATAGGGAACCATGATAGTCAACCAACATTTGCACGACACTTTATGACGAACAATAACAAAATAAAACCTTAACTGTTGCAAAACATCATTTGTAAACTCTTCAAACTTTGAGCTTCAAATTTAAACTTCATATGACAAGTCGTCAAATTTTAAGAAAAGCATAAAATTGCAAAAAGAAAAAGCAATGTAGTGCGATCCTTTAGTTTCTGAGCTTTATATTGAGAATGATAAGTAGTAATTGTTAATGTTCCGGGTTAATTTTCCACCATATAAAACAAACATTCCTCTATCAATTCTGCGTGATGATCGGGAAGTACTTCTCAAAACGTTGCCACAAAGTTTACGATACAAAACATGTTACACAAAGCATGCAAAATGATTCAATGAATAATTAGACGAAAATCAGATACTCAATCAACTCGCTCTAACTACCCTTCCTCTCTAAATCTACTTTTTTTATCCATTTCATGTTGCTTCACGTTAATGAAAGTTTAACTTATCTTTAACTTATGTTTAATTTATGTTTAATTTATTTTTAATTTGTTTTTAATTTGTTTAATTTATATTTAATTTGTTTAATTTATGTTTAATTTGTTTAATTTATGTTTAATTTGTTTAATTTATGTTTAATTTGTTTAATTTATGTTTAATTTGTTTAATTTATGTTTAATTTATTTTTAATTTATGTTTAATTTGTTTAATTTATGCTTGAAATTTTCATAAACAATGTAAAACCAAGTGATGAGATCTCGCAGAAAACAAAATGTAATGGTTCGATATTTGGTTAGAGGTCATCTTGTTATAAATGAAATTTTGCACATGCGACGAATTGGAAAACAAATTTTTTTGAAACATTACTAACAATTTTTTTGTTTGTACTTGAATATCATAAGTATTGCTTTCCGGGAAATACGATAACCTAAGTTCCCAGACGTGCAGGTGCAAGACTACTTATTTCGAAACGAACGAAAATAGAATGCAACTACATGGAGGGTGTGCTAGGACTGTCCAAAAACTGAGCAGAACTCCTTATCCCAGAAGTGGTGTTAATTCCTCTCTAAGTAAGACGCTCTGTGTGTAAGTTCCTTCCCGAAAAGAGTCATTCTTCAGTGACCTGGCAAAGACAGCAGAGTCAGTTAGTAAAGTTTGTCGAATAGTTGAGATTTTTGTCGCCCAGCGCACACGAAGAAAATTATTAATGACTAAGGCATTTCAATTTTCAGAATAAGTGTATCTTGATGTCCTGCTTTCTGGTCGTTGTAGGAAAAATGTGTTTACAAGGAACTGCGCGTGAAACTTAATGGGCTATCTAGTAAAACAAAATAACTCCCCATTTTCTCAAATAGAAGCCGCACTTTTGAAAACAAAATTAACAGAATCGACGGGTTCTCTTCGACAAATCACACAAAACTAAATATGTTTGCGTATACACAGACTATAAAAATTGATGGACATTGTACGACACACGTAGATCAAAACCTCCATTCATGTGGGTAAATAAGAATCACAATAATATGTATTCCTTACTTGACACACTGTGATTGTAAGTCAAAGACAATACAGGCAAACATTGTGACAGAAAGAGAAATACAGCAAAACAACGAAGAAATACAAACATAAGCACACACACACCGACACAGAAGCAAGTAGAGTGCCACGTGAGGGCAGAGACAAAGACACAGGCACATAGAGGAATAGAGCCATCGAGCGAAACTGAAAGTGAGATAGAGAAAGACAAATGGGGGAGAGCGGGAGCGAGTGTCTGTTGTCAAGTAGTAAATTTTTACAGCCATTCACCCTTTGCCACAACAAATGATAAGTAAAGGAGTGGTAATGTAGGATAAGCCTAGCCAAACCTTGCATTGAATCGATGGATGACCATGAGACGCATCAGCTAGTTTTTCTTTTACATTAGGGGAGACCACAGGTGATTGGAAAAATCTTGACTGGTTCATAATTGCTTTGCTTGGGGTCATTAGATTGTATTTTCATATAAATCAGAAATTTATTCTTTTTCTTACCAAAAGATTATGTTTGAAGATTTTGCTATCTGCTTTACAATTTTTTAACTTCGACATTAAATAAAAAGTCTTGCAAAGGACCATCCTTACTATATTAACCATTCTACATCAACATCCATCAAGAGCCAGCGAATTATCATCTTCTCTAATATTCCAATTCTCTTACATAAAAAAATCGAATGATCACCTCTACTATTCTAACCCTTCTACATAACAAACATAGCGAGTGCCCACTTCTACTATTACAGATCCCCCACATAAAAAATCCTACGAATAAACACCCCCCCTACTATCTCAGCCCTTTTTCGACCATCAATTCTAAAAAACACCCCTTACTATTCAAACTTTTACTATATTAAGCCCAAAGTTACATGCTATGTAAACATCAACCAGGCCAAATAACTCGTGAAACAATTTGATGGAGAAGAAACAAATCTATGAAACACTGAATACAGATTATACATTGTTAGGTCCCACCAAACTGCTGGGCATCGCATTGAAATGTCACATATGAAACAAAAAGCTATACAGTAAGAGGCCAAAAGATCTAGGCAAAAGTAGCTCAATAGTGATTACAAAAAGCTGGCATACTTTCAAAATGGTAAATGACCGGTGACGCTGGAATATAGGCTATGTCAGAGATGAAGGGCTTCAATACATTACGCTCCTTGCTGTATGGTATAAACATGGAAAATGTTGACAAATTACTTTATTATTTCTTTACTTATTTAATTTCAATTTGATATGTTCAACATATGTGTTACTGTCCTAATAACCAGCCTGGGTTTTAAGAAACGTTCCACTGTTGTTCTCCTATGTAAAATTTACCTAGCATTTATTTCGACATTCTTCGTTCCCAGTTCTGTCCACGTATCTTGACCGTTATTCCTTTGTTATCAATCAGTTGCTATGCTCAACAAGCAAAAAACAAGGGGATTATAGACGATTATAATCTAATACTGACTTCAAATATTTTTAGAAATATACTCTCAATATAAATACATCGGGGACTCGTTCAAAAGGGCCAAACACTATTTGCCATCAAATATATTGTCCTTGAAACTACTATTGTGGATGCTTCTTGGGGTTCAGGGTTGAAGCTTATGAAAAATGTAGTAAAGGCAGCAGCTCATTATACTTCCCTTAGGTTGACCTAGCCTTCTGAATCGGTAAAGATTTATTCATAAAAATGCTTCGGCCAGAGAGACAACTGAAGACAGCTGTGCTTGCTCAATGTCAATGAAAAATGAAATGTTTCAGCCAATAGAGGAAAAACATTTTAAGTATTATTGTAACGAAGTCTGATATCTCTTTGGTTTGCATGTGGTTTTGTCAAACAATACCGCAGATATCTTGTTAATGAAGTGTATAGTAAAAATATACTTTGTGGAGCACAAACTAAGCTTGTGCCATGACAAAAGATCGCTTTGATAAAACATTCCATCCTTTAATGAGTCCTTACGTTTTGACTGTACTGCCTAATTGCTGCTTTTTCTATCCATGCTTCTTACATGTATCCAACCAGGTGATAATGCTTTTACGTCAGCTTCGTTTTGTGGTTTCAGTTCTCTTCGTATTATTGGGCCTCGACACCAAAGTCTTACTTGTTCCGAGGTTTAAAATACAAGCACTATACAAGCACTATGTCAATAGAAAATAGGCTATACAATGTTCCAAATGTGAATAGGTGTAGTGCTCCAAAGAATTTCTATGTCTTAAAAGGCGTGGTCAGTCAGATTAGGCTAATTATAAAGACCTTGGGATTTAAACACTTCAAATATTAAATGTTCATTATTTTCAGTCCGTATATTGCAATATAAATAGAGATATTTCTACTTGTGGCAAAAAGCTTCTTGCTTTGTCCGCCAAATGCA
This sequence comes from Morbakka virulenta, assembly GCA_003991215.1. Lineage (NCBI taxonomy): Eukaryota > Metazoa > Cnidaria > Cubozoa > Carybdeida > Carukiidae > Morbakka > Morbakka virulenta. The sequence continues at coordinate 1,890,802 of RDPX01000080.1, read as the reverse complement.
ATTAACGAAGGTTCCGTCCGGAGCCGGAGGAACTTGTCCTTTCCTTGAGGTTTTAGTGGGCCGGCATGTACATTTACAGAGGTGCGACTGAATTACACATCACAAACAAAACTAAGAATATAGTAACATTGATTTTACATATTTTGTATTGTTTATTAACTATCTAACTTACAATAGATACTGTTAATTGCATATTCACTTCACTACAAAAATTAACATAAATACAATATATATTACATAAGATACATTACATAAACACATCAATCACTTTTCAAATCTTAGTCTTCCCTTTTGAAGTTAGAAAAGTTACTGAAACAATAAATAACATAACTTATTCAACAGGAAAAGACCTTACTAACAAACTCGTTAAAAGCAAAAAGAGAAAAGTTCACTTAAACAAAGCACCAAAATGGAAAATGAAAAAAAAATATCAAGCTTTATAGGGAGATTGGAAAAGGCAAACTGAGATCAAAGAGCCTTCAGCAACTGAAGAGGTTGAAGAATTTTAGAGAGAGAGAGACAGACAGACCGACACAGAGAGAGACAGACAGAGAGAGAGAGAGAGAGAGAGAGAGAGAGAGAGAGAGAGAGAGAGAGAGAGAGAGAGAGAGAGAGAGAGAGAGAGAGAGAGAGAGAGAGAGAGAGAGAGAGAGAGAGAGAGAGAGAGAGAGAGAGAGAGAGAGAGAGAGAGAGAGAGAGAGAGAGAGAGAGAGAGAGAGAGCGAGAGAGAGAGAGAGGGAGGACACGAGA
>RDPX01000080.1:1851660-1880865 GCA_003991215.1 Morbakka virulenta | reverse complement strand
GAAGGAGCATGGCCATAATAAAATCGCACAACAAGCCACGCAGAAGGCTCACATTTGATGTAGGTGTACTTTAAAAAACCCTTGTGGAACATCAACTATAATTTTACTATTTGAAGGCTGAGGGGAGCACCCTCCAATACTCAAAGTAGGTAGTCATGTGGAAACTTTCTCCGACATAGAGACCTAAAGTCGACAAAGGGAAATCAACAAAACCACGTTAGTCTGGTGCTACTGTAAAACTCCCCATTAATTATGCTTTATGTAATTTAACTATTCAACTGTTAGAGCATATTTGATGTTAGGATAACAAATTTGAGCTGAACTACGGCTATACAATTTGTGATGGTTACTGGGGTTGCTGCTAAGGCAAAAAACAGGGTCATATGGGCTTCTTGTAAAGCAAAGAAGCCTTCAATTCCAAAATTCATTTTACATGAGAAACGAACTGTCGTGTTACTTTTCACACCAGTAAAAAGTAACACCACATTGACTGTGTTATTGATAAAACAGCTGGGGACTTCCAAGTCTTTGACAAAGTGGTTATGTGGGCCTGTCAGCAAAGAAGAAGACCTGCAATTCAAAAAATAAGGAACAGGCAAGTAGAGCGCTGAAAGGTAATGTACTTTGCACCCTACGCTAGACATTTATAATGGGATTTTTCGAGTTGATTTGTGATCCAGGTGTCCTTGTCAAAAAGAGGGTCATTTGGGCTTTTTAGGATACCCAGAAACCTACCGCCCAAAAATTCAGTTTTATAAAAAAAAATCAAGGAAACCATGTTATCAGTAAAAAAAATCAATTTTTCCACGCAAACTAGAGAGCTCGCATTTGCTGCAAGAAGTGTATTGAACTGAAATGTTGGAAATTTGGGGAAAAGAAATTGTCCCAGGAGAGATCTCAACCGGAGACCTTTTGAATACTGGTCAGATGTTCTTCCACTAGGTTGCTGGGAACTGGGAGTATATGGATTTTATCACTTTTATTATGTTGCTTCATTGCTCTTACTCTAGAGGTAAAACGATAAGCCTCGACATCCAAGTAACAGACATTTGGTGCAATGTCGATGCAAGACAGTGTACTGTGACCAGTTAAAGTTACATATGTTGCTGTTTTGGCGAGACATTCGGCACGGTCCGAGATATTCCATGCGTTTGGACTTTGCTTTTGAATGTAGGGACTTTTCTAATGTACCAGCGCATTCTCTAGTTTTTATTGTGATGTTGTTCACGAGGGGCTTTTTGTATACGTCGGATGACATTTCATAAATGTTTTTCGTCTCATCAGCAAAAAAAATTCAATTTTGGGACTTTTAAGATCTATCGTTTTCTAATACATGTATTCTTTTTTTTAATCAGTTTGATGACTTATTGGCTTCGATAAAATTAACAGTTATAAGTATATAATTATATCCTTTCCAAATGAAACAAATCCTTCACTTGAGTGCGAACCTTCCGAGATATAAATCCAAGATTTTCGTTGCATCCATTGTCGGCTGTGTCTATTCCCTGGTTAAGAAACACGCGAGTCATAGACCGACTTAGTTTATAAAACGATGATGATGAAGAAGAAGACGAAGAAAGAAGAAGAGGTGGAATAGGAAGAGGAGGAGGAAGAAGAAGAGGTGGAATAGGAAGAGGAGGAGGAAGAAGAAGAGGTGGAATAGGAAGAGGAGGAGGAAGAAGAAGAGGTGTAATAGGAAGAGGAGGAGGAAGAAGAAGAGGAGGAGGAAAAAGAGGAAGAGCAGGAGGAAGAAGAGGGTGGGAGGAAGATGAAGAAGAATAGAAGAAGAGGAAGAAAAAGAAAATAAAAACAAGTAGTAGAAGAAAAGAAGAAGAAAAGGAGAAGAAGTAGAAAAATGTAAAGAAGGAAACAGGAAAAACAAAACAAGCAGGGGGGACGAAGGTAAAATAGGGAAAGGGAAAAACAGAAAATCAAAGACAATACAAAAAAGAAGGAGAAGAAAAGAAAGAAGAGAAAGAGGGGGAAAAGAAGAAGATTGAAATTAGTTTAGGCCAAGGGATAAGAGCTGCTCTAAGCCTTAAAATTTACTGTGTGCCTGATGATCGTTAATTGTGCGAGACTTTATTTGCACAGAAAATTAAAGGTATTCCTCAAATTTACTCTTTTGTCTCTGCTTTTTTTAATATTCAGAATCCTGCAGTAGCAATTCAGTAGGATCTTCCTGACTATACTTATAAAGATGTTTGTTTCTATAATTTTCTCTAGGTGACATGTACATCTTCTTTGTTTAAGTCAGCTTACCTTTGGGGTCTTACAGATGTTCTCTCTATGTCTCCAATGCCTTCTTCACTCTCTCACCTTTTCTATCACTCATAAAAAAAGTCACCTTCAAAGAGGATTGTCCAAGAAGGTTCTTCCTTTATGTCACCCGTGATGGCAACTAACCTGAGAGTAAATATCAACGGGGCAAAGAGCAGATCCCTGGTGTAGCCCAACCTCAATGGTGAATTCCTCTGTTTTCCAGCTGTTGTTGTGACTGACGTTGTGCATTCCCGATACATATCTTAAATCCTTCTGATGTTCTCTTGAAATATCTCGTTATTTTTAGAGATACTGCCAGATGAGTTGTCTGAGCACTGTATCATATGATTCCTCTTCTTTTTTTAAAGCATTCTAATACAGAACGTAGGCTGTACCGTCGACTTGCCTCTCTGAAAACAATATTACTTGTCAGAGATATCAATTAAATGCCCAGGCCTTGCTTACACTACGTTATCCAAAGTTTAAGGCGATGACTCAAAAGCTTTATGCCTCTGTAGTTAGAGAAGTTCAGGTGGTATCCTTTCTGCTTATAGAAGGATGTGATTCTACTCTTTCTTTTCCATTTCCAGCTTTGAAATGTCTCCCTCTCTTCATTAATAGCCTGGTGTACCTCCATATTTTACCACCACTATTTCGTCTCTGGGTATTTTTTAGGCTTTGAATTTCCAAGCTCCGGCTTGGGTACATCAACTACGCTTGAGTATGTGTTTTACCATCTCACTTCATCCTCATTAATCGTCTTCATGATGACCCCGGTCAACTGCTCTTTGTACCTTTTACCCTAAGCCTCTTTCAGCTTCCACCATCTTATCATCATCGATCTTGCCATTTCCCTCTCCTCTTCTTATTCTCCAAACATATTCAAACTCTTTCGAGAACTGAGTTTTCTCCTCTTGACTGCATTCCTACTGTGAGACCTACGCTGAGATGAATTTCTAATTCTCCCCATCTTCATTTACATTAATTTATCTGACTGTCTCTCTATTATGCTAATAGCTGAATAGGTGTTCAGGGAGATGTTTATTCCATCCTCTGCTATGTTCGTTGCACTAACATAGAGCTTGCAGTTATCTCAGATATTCCTGGCTTTATCTTTAAACTTCATTTCTGTCCACCTTGTCTCCAGCAAGCAGAGAAAGTCAATCTCCCTGGCTCTCACGACTGCCACAATCTGTCAGCCGTTTTCTTTTAGTACCCCCATATTCAAAGTTGCAATTCTAACTTGTTTTAACATGTTGCCTTTGCCACTCTCGTCCTTTTCTCACAGTGTTGAAGGAGGTTCTGCTGTGCGTCGCGTAACTCAAAGGATGACCAGACATTTTCTGATATTATGCTGTTGGACTCCTGCAAAATCTGTTTTTGCATGATCATACCGACAGTATGCCTTTCCTGACGCAAACCCTATCTGTTTATTGAATCTTAGAATAGGCTGAGTTTGGTACACTGGAAAGCATCAGTCCACATTACACATTACACACACACACACACCCCCCCACACACACACACACACACACACTTCTCTGTCAAATGCAGAACACTGTGGTGGTATGTGAATTGGAAAAAACACCTCCAAAATATGTCCTGAATATTTTGCTTGGCCCACGTTGCTTGGCCCAAAGAATGATGTGCTTTATCGTTTTGATCAAGGATGTGTTAGCTGAACTAGATAGATTGTTGAACCACTGTAAACGAAATAACATTCCAGAGGAAACTATAACAGATGTTAATGTTGAAACACTTGGTTACATGAAAAATGCAAAAAAAGAAAGAGAAAAAAGAAATCATCATGCAGTATCAAAATTACTAAAAATTATCTGAAGGACAATGATCTATTAGCTATTCTATTTAACAAGGGCATAGGTATATGCGTTATGAGTAAAGACACATACAATAAGAAAATGGAGAAGATCATCAGTCTCCCTTAGTTTGAGAAAGTAGAAAAGAAACGTAATAATGAAAAACATCGAGTGCTGAAAGAGGAGGAGAGAAGTTTAAAGGTGCTAAAAGATCTAAAAGAACAGGGTGAGCATGAGAATGAACTTTACAAAGCATTGCGCACCAGGGGACGTCAGCCAGTACGTCTCTATGGACTAGCAAAAGTACATAAAAATAACAGCCATGTACATCCAGTACTATCTATGTCAGGATCAGCCAATCATAGAGTAGCACGTAAGGTTGCAGAGTGGCTATCAGTAACCCCAGAGTGTAACTTTAGCTCATCAACCAAAAGCATAAAGGACACATTGAAAACTTTGAGACTGTTAGGTGATAAAGAAGTGGTTAGCTTTGATGTGAGTTACTTGTACACAAATGTACCAGTGATGAAACCCATTGAAATATGCACAGACCATCTGTTTAGTGGCAACCACAGGCAACCACCTGTAGACCTTGAAACCTTCATTGTGCTAGCCAAGGTAGCCTCATGCGATGTTCTTATGTCAACACATGGTGGTTACTACAGACAGATAGATGTATGGCTTAGATGTATGCAGTCCACAACCCCCTCATGTAGCTAATGCCTGGATGAACCAGTTTGATAAGACCATACAACGAGAAGCTGCAGACACGGCCTACAGACACGGGTCGCATTTTCAATGAGTGTAGCTTCTGCAATCTGTTCCATGACAGCTTAGAAAAGGAAAAACGAGTGCTAGAAAGGATCCAATATCCTTCTGGTATCTATGATCTTATAATAAAAGACATATTTAGTACCATCCTGAGTAACAAAAATCACAGACGAGTAGGAAAAAGCAACGCCAGAAATACCAGCAGGAAGTTACCCTCACATTATTCAATACAGAGGAAAATGTACTGAGGACTATGCACGTGTTCACCATCGATCCAGTGCACCATGTGTAATCATTAGGACACTGAGAAAATTAAACACCACCATGCCTTCACTAAAACCACCAAAGGAGAAGATTTTGAGAAGCGGAATGGTTTACAAAATCACATGTCCATGCTGCAAGGCGTGCTATGTGGGTCAAACTAGCCGCCATCTCTAAACCTGCATCAAAGAATATAGCACCATAAAGGTCCAGTCAAAAAACACCTAACCAGTTACCCTACTGCATTATCTCGTAATGACATAGAAATCCTGAAATCGACGTCTAGAGGGAAAGCATATCTTCTCACGCTGAAAGCACTCTGGAGTAAAGATCCGAAGGCAGAGATAAACAACAAGGATGAGTACCGAAGCAACACGCTGACAATTAAGATTTAGTTGTTGTTTGCTACTGCTACTGTCTTTCTCTATTTTACAGATCTTCTTATAATGCCACTTTTATGAAGTCTATCATTATTTTCTTCAACAAACGACTTCATGTGTTTTTTAACTGGAATTTGTCTCCTTCGATGTGGTTCTGTCTCGTGTGTCAAGTGAAAGATAGGGTGAAGTTTCCACGTAGCGGTGTGAAAACAGGCTTCGGCTTTGGGTCCAAAACGTCACGGTAAGCTGTTGTAGGTGAAGAAACGGAAAAGCTAGGAGCCCTGTCAGCATTTGTAAGCTGGACTAAGCTATCTTTGTTCGTTGCCAGTTGAGAATCAGCCTGTAAAAATGTGAAAAGGCAAGTTTTATCCGAGAGAATGTGCCTAGATTTGACAGGACAAGACAAAGTTTCAAAAATGTGGGAAGTAAGGTGACGGGTTACTCAGTTTTGACAAGAATGTTGGTAGACCCAGATCCATGACATTTATGGCTTTTTGTTGTATATTTAAGAGTAGTTTTTTATGATAACATAATTTTCCCGGTAAAATCATTATCAAAGTAAGACTGAGGCATTAACGAAACATTGAAATCAGTATCGACAAAAGGTAAAAAAAGCTTGCAGTCTTGAAAGGTGGTGAAGGATGTGAACTTATGTAAGTCAACATATGATTTTGAGCAATGAAGGTAAAACTATGTTGAGACTCGTTATCGACAGGCTGTTTCACCATATAATTACTGAACTTAGACGGACATGTGAACTTATTAAAAGTTTATTCAAATTCCTCTGCTTAGCAACGGAAGGGCAACAGGCCCTACACAATTATATTTCATTAAAAGGCACACTCTAGGTTTTTGGGGTCTTTTATTTCATTTTGTTTTCTTTTTTCTGGAAATACTTATAAATACTTATAAATACTTATACTTATACTTATAAATACTTACCAATGTCTTCAACCAGGTACTTGCAGGCAGGGAGGTGCCAGCTGAATGGAGGAAAAGTGTGCTGGTCCCAGTATTTAAGAACAAGAGAGATGTGCAGGAATGTGGTAATTATCGCGGAATTAAGCTGATGTGTCATGCAATAAAGCTGTGGGAGAGGGTTTTGGATGCAAGGCTGAGGGCTGAGGTGGATATCTGTGCACAGCAGTATGGGTTCATGCCGGGTAGGAGTACATCAGATGCGCAATTTGCACTGCGAATGCTAATAGAAAAGTATGGGGAAGGACAGAAAGAGCTTCACTNCTACTGTTCCTTTTCCTCCTCGTTTTCTTTCTACTGTTCCTTTTCCTCCTCGTTTTCTTTCTACTGTTCCTTTTCCTCCTCGTTTTCTTTCTACTGTTCCTTTTCCTCCTCGTTTTCTTTCTACTGTTCCTTTTCCTCCTCGTTTTCTTTCTACTGTTCCTTTTCCTCCTCGTTTTCTTTCTACTGTTCCTTTTCCTCCTCGTTTTCTTTCTACTGTTCCTTTTCCTCCTCGTTTTCTTTCTACTGTTCCTTTTCCTCCTCGTTTTCTTTCTACTGTTCCTTTTCCTCCTCGTTTTCTTTCTACTGTTCCTTTTCCTCCTCGTTTTCTTTCTACTGTTCCTTTTCCTCCTCGTTTTCTTTCTACTGTTCCTTTTCCTCCTCGTTTTCTTTCTACTGTTCCTTTTCCTCCTCGTTTTCTTTCTACTGTTCCTTTTCCTCCTCGTTTTCTTTCTACTGTTCCTTTTCCTCCTCGTTTTCTTTCTACTGTTCCTTTTCCTCCTCGTTTTCTTTCTACTGTTCCTTTTCCTCCTCGTTTTCTTTCTACTGTTCCTTTTCCTCCTCGTTTTCTTTCTACTGTTCCTTTTCCTCCTCGTTTTCTTTCTACTGTTCCTTTTCCTCCTCGTTTTCTTTCTACTGTTCCTTTTCCTCCTCGTTTTCTTTCTACTGTTCCTTTTCCTCCTCGTTTTCTTTCTACTGTTCCTTTTCCTCCTCGTTTTCTTTCTACTGTTCCTTTTCCTCCTCGTTTTCTTTCTACTGTTCCTTTTCCTCCTCGTTTTCTTTCTACTGTTCCTTTTCCTCCTCGTTTTCTTTCTACTGTTCCTTTTCCTCCTCGTTTTCTTTCTACTGTTCCTTTTCCTCCTCGTTTTCTTTCTACTGTTCCTTTTCCTCCTCGTTTTCTTTCTACTGTTCCTTTTCCTCCTCGTTTTCTTTCTACTGTTCCTTTTCCTCCTCGTTTTCTTTCTACTGTTCCTTTTCCTCCTCGTTTTCTTTCTACTGTTCCTTTTCCTCCTCGTTTTCTTTCTACTGTTCCTTTTCCTCCTCGTTTTCTTTCTACTGTTCCTTTTCCTCCTCGTTTTCTTTCTACTGTTCCTTTTCCTCCTCGTTTTCTTTCTACTGTTCCTTTTCCTCCTCGTTTTCTTTCTACTGTTCCTTTTCCTCCTCGTTTTCTTTCTACTGTTCCTTTTCCTCCTCGTTTTCTTTCTACTGTTCCTTTTCCTCCTCGTTTTCTTTCTACTGTTCCTTTTCCTCCTCGTTTTCTTTCTACTGTTCCTTTTCCTCCTCGTTTTCTTTCTACTGTTCCTTTTCCTCCTCGTTTTCTTTCTACTGTTCCTTTTCCTCCTCGTTTTCTTTCTACTGTTCCTTTTCCTCCTCGTTTTCTTTCTACTGTTCCTTTTCCTCCTCGTTTTCTTTCTACTGTTCCTTTTCCTCCTCGTTTTCTTTCTACTGTTCCTTTTCCTCCTCGTTTTCTTTCTACTGTTCCTTTTCCTCCTCGTTTTCTTTCTACTGTTCCTTTTCCTCCTCGTTTTCTTTCTACTGTTCCTTTTCCTCCTCGTTTTCTTTCTACTGTTCCTTTTCCTCCTCGTTTTCTTTCTACTGTTCCTTTTCCTCCTCGTTTTCTTTCTACTGTTCCTTTTCCTCCTCGTTTTCTTTCTACTGTTCCTTTTCCTCCTCGTTTTCTTTCTACTGTTCCTTTTCCTCCTCGTTTTCTTTCTACTGTTCCTTTTCCTCCTCGTTTTCTTTCTACTGTTCCTTTTCCTCCTCGTTTTCTTTCTACTGTTCCTTTTCCTCCTCGTTTTCTTTCTACTGTTCCTTTTCCTCCTCGTTTTCTTTCTACTGTTCCTTTTCCTCCTCGTTTTCTTTCTACTGTTCCTTTTCCTCCTCGTTTTCTTTCTACTGTTCCTTTTCCTCCTCGTTTTCTTTCTACTGTTCCTTTTCCTCCTCGTTTTCTTTCTACTGTTCCTTTTCCTCCTCGTTTTCTTTCTACTGTTCCTTTTCCTCCTCGTTTTCTTTCTACTGTTCCTTTTCCTCCTCGTTTTCTTTCTACTGTTCCTTTTCCTCCTCGTTTTCTTTCTACTGTTCCTTTTCCTCCTCGTTTTCTTTCTACTGTTCCTTTTCCTCCTCGTTTTCTTTCTACTGTTCCTTTTCCTCCTCGTTTTCTTTCTACTGTTCCTTTTCCTCCTCGTTTTCTTTCTACTGTTCCTTTTCCTCCTCGTTTTCTTTCTACTGTTCCTTTTCCTCCTCGTTTTCTTTCTACTGTTCCTTTTCCTCCTCGTTTTCTTTCTACTGTTCCTTTTCCTCCTCGTTTTCTTTCTACTGTTCCTTTTCCTCCTCGTTTTCTTTCTACTGTTCCTTTTCCTCCTCGTTTTCTTTCTACTGTTCCTTTTCCTCCTCGTTTTCTTTCTACTGTTCCTTTTCCTCCTCGTTTTCTTTCTACTGTTCCTTTTCCTCCTCGTTTTCTTTCTACTGTTCCTTTTCCTCCTCGTTTTCTTTCTACTGTTCCTTTTCCTCCTCGTTTTCTTTCTACTGTTCCTTTTCCTCCTCGTTTTCTTTCTACTGTTCCTTTTCCTCCTCGTTTTCTTTCTACTGTTCCTTTTCCTCCTCGTTTTCTTTCTACTGTTCCTTTTCCTCCTCGTTTTCTTTCTACTGTTCCTTTTCCTCCTCGTTTTCTTTCTACTGTTCCTTTTCCTCCTCGTTTTCTTTCTACTGTTCCTTTTCCTCCTCGTTTTCTTTCTACTGTTCCTTTTCCTCCTCGTTTTCTTTCTACTGTTCCTTTTCCTCCTCGTTTTCTTTCTACTGTTCCTTTTCCTCCTCGTTTTCTTTCTACTGTTCCTTTTCCTCCTCGTTTTCTTTCTACTGTTCCTTTTCCTCCTCGTTTTCTTTCTACTGTTCCTTTTCCTCCTCGTTTTCTTTCTACTGTTCCTTTTCCTCCTCGTTTTCTTTCTACTGTTCCTTTTCCTCCTCCTTTTCTTTCCTCTTTTCTGTCTCCGTTTAATTCTCCTACTTTTTTCTCCCTCTTCTCTACTCTCACCACCCCCTCATTGTTCTTATTTCCTTGACTTTATCCTCTTTCTTCTCTTTCCCCATCTCTCTTTCTGTATTAGACATTTACTCCCATCTTTCTGCAAAAACAACAAGACCTGGCCGTATATCGTTGTAGCTCTTTCTGATGATTTTCCAAGATTGTTGCACAACTTGCACTAAGTAGTAAATTCCAATATTTTAATCTACATTTAACCCGTCGACAGAGGCTCTGAATTTTTTTCTCGGATTTTTTAAATCATTCTTAACTCGGTTTCACTGTGATATTGGTTATCAGATCAGTTAGTGGTTTATTTTGGATGTTGGCATCTTCTGCAGTCCTTGCCTTAGAAATGCTATGGACAAGATTTCTTCAATAGGACATGATCAAAACTCTAGGCTCTGTTGCCCAAATGCGTAAAGGCTATATCCATATTTAAGGGAGCTCAATGAGCTTTATATTAGGACGGCCCAAATTTAGACCAAAGAAATGGATCTCACTGATCCCCAGCCTCTAACAATTTCAGAGTACCTTATTAACGGATCTTCAAATAGCCAGGGTGCTTTGCATGAGAGACTGGACCCTAGTTTGTTGGTATATGTATGGACCAATGTGGAACCCAATGTGTCCATGCATAAGTAGTCAAAGGGAGACCAGATAGAAGTCAAATATGAATTAATGACTAAACCTCCAACATGGATTGGGCCTGGTTGTTGTGTGGAAGCTTGCTTGCCTTTTGGTCAGACTAAAAGTAATCACTGGTTTTCCAGTTTAAAGTTGAACATTGGGCTAACTACCAAATCGTGTAAAACATTATATGTTACAGAAACAGCGTAGAAGACAAACACCTAGACTTTTGTGTAGAGGGTTAAATAAATTTCTACGAAAACGCATTTTCTGTTTATTTTAAGAGGTTTTGAAATGATATTTTTAATCTTTGTTAAAAGGTTTTCTCTGTTTGTAAAAACGATCGTATTACAGTTTCCTTGTTTTTATTGAATTTTCAGAGGGCAGATATAATGAAATCAGTTCTGGCATTGAAGTCGAAATAAAAAGAGAAAAAAGCAGGCAGTATTTTAGAGAGCTGCAGTAGAAATGCTATTAGAGATCTTTCTATTTAAATGCCGGCCGAATGTTAATACAAAATAGTATTTTTGAAAAAAAAATTTTCCTTACGAAACTTGGTGAATTCCCTTATCCCCTTTTATTTTTTAGGACCTATCGTGATTGGAATAGTACTAGCATGGCATGTTGAAGATACTAACACCTTTGAACATCTTCTGAATTCCTTACTGGGATACATTGATCAGTGTTGTCAGGACCCGGATATTCCCGATGAAATGCTGTATGGAAGATCGGGGTTCCTATTTTCTTTGCTTTTTGTCCGAAAATATTGTGGATCGAAGTATATAAAAGACAGTGATCTTGAAAAGGTAATGTCTTGCATTTTGCAGAGTAAAGGGAAAGTAATATGAGCATTATCTCATGGGTATCTTTCAACACTTTGTACATGAAGTGAGAGAACAAACGGTTTTAGCCAAAGGGGCCCTTTTCATCACTTGAGAAAATTATTCTTCTCCTTTGTGCCATATCAGAATATTACGTTGATCACTATGTTCCTGAACCCATCCGTGGCCATACCAATCGCCAACGGCAGACTCTGAAGAAAGTCAGTTCTTTGACCCCCTCCACTCCTCTATGAAACCTTGTATGCACAATTTTTCAATAGAATTCTCTCTCAGGATGTGACCAATAAACTTCAATTGTCTCTGTCGAATTGTTCTTATAAGATTTCACTTTTCCTTGACAACTTGTAGCACTTTCGCATTTGATACTTCCGCCATCCAATATATTCTTGTGATGGCAAGTGATAACAAGACTTCAGTAGATCCACATTTCCATGGCTTCTAAACGCTGTATGTCTAGGTTGGCGAGTAATCATGATTCCCAGCCGTGCATTAGAATGGACCAGATGTAGCATTTAACTAGTCCGTCCTTTGTATTCAAGTGCAGCATTTTGTTGCTCAAGATGTCAGATTGATCTGTAAATAAGGCTTTACCCATTGCAATTCGCATTATGATTTCAGAGCTGCATCTGCAGTCTTGTGGGAGAATGTTATCAAGATACTGAAAGCTGCTGACGTTTTCAATCTCTTTCTTATCAAGGTAGATCTTACACTCTGGTGGTATTTTGTTTTTCGACCATTGTTTTTGTTTCATTTTCCCCTGTCTTCCTTTAAAACGTCCAGCAGTTGTTGAAGGTGGTTTTTAAAACTTTGTTACCGGCGTTCTATCGTCAGCATATCCAATGTCCTGAAGATTTACACCGTTTTTTGGAAGTGCAATCTGTTCAGTTCTCTGCTTTACTTTGCACATAATCACCTTCGTATGGAGTGCAAAAAGGTCCGGTGATACAACATACCCTTGTCTCACGCCTTTCTTGATCTTTGACTAGTCACTGAGTTCGCCATCTACAGATATTGCGGCTATTTGATCCCAGTATAAGTTTTTTAGGATTCTTATACATTTACCATCCGCACCAAATTGTACTAAGTGTTTCATAATTTCACTGTGCTTAACTTTATCAAATACTTCTTCGTAATGAATGAAAGCTGAATAGACGTCTCATTGATGGTGTATTCTTCTTTCCGTTAAACATCGCACGACGAAAGTAGTTTTTCTTGTACCTTTGCCGTTTCGAAAGGTGAGATGTTCCCACCTAATTTTTTTAGTTGAATGATTGTCTTTATTCTCTTCACGATGACACGAATCAGGATTTTTATGATATGGCTCATTAGGCTAATGAGTTGATAGTTGGAACATTCCAGGTCACCTTTTGGGAGATGATAAAAATAAACGACTCTTTTATTTACTGAGGAATGTTCCCAGATTCATAAATCTTGTTGGTAATTTTCACCAGTCTTTCAGTTCCGAGATCTTTACAAGCCACTAGCATTTCGTTGGTTATTTTGTCATTGCGAGATGTTTTGTTGTTCTTGTTCTTTAGTGCAGCTAAGATTTCACTGTCTAGGATGGACTTGCCTTCATGGTCGGGTTTGTTGGCGGGAATTTTTTTTGTCTGTCATCGTGAAAAAGTTCACCAATTTAGTCTACCCATCTGGTCTTTATTTCCTCTTCCTCAAAGAGGATGTTTCCAGATATATCTTTTAATGCGTTTGCTGGTCGATATTTTCTTTTGTGTATTGATTTGATCTGATAGTACATGAGGCTAACATCTTTCCTTTGTAGGTCTTCACGCACATTGCATTGGTCATTGATATATTTATCTTTAACTTTATTGCGTCTTTTCCTGATTTTCCAATCCGTTTCTTTGACATTTTCTACGTTTTGCCTTGAGTTCCAAGATGTAATTTGTCGCCCATTCAAGTTTCATGATAGCATCATTCATGGGAAGTACTTTCTCCTCCATTTCGGTAACGATATTCTTAAGACTGTTTCTGTTATCTTCAGCTGTTGTTACTAATTCGTCTATTTCGCTGTGTAGAGCACTGAAACGGGTTTTCACTACAGTGTCATAGTCATACGCTTATCGGGATAGTTTCGTCAGAAGTCCAATAACCAGTTTTATTTGGTTCTTTGTTTTTTTCACTTTCTTCATTTTCCAGACCAGTCTTGACCATAGTAGAATATGATCACTGTTGCAATTTGCACCAGGAAGTGGTTTACATTGCTTGATAGAATTTTTGAAGCAAATTTTTAATTTATGCAATCATAAATAATCTTATTCCTTGACAGATCACAAGGGCTTTTCCATGTGTATGGCCTACATTTATGGTGTTTGATTATTGTATTCATAATGCACATGCTTTTTAACTTGGACTAGTTCATGAATATTTCTCCGCCGTCATTTGATTGCCCCAATCCATAGTTGCCAATAACCACAGCGACTTTCTCGTTGCCCACTTATGCATTAAAGTCACCCATAATTACTCGGATATCTTCAGATATGCACGTTGACTCTGCTTTATTGAGATCCTCATAGAAAGTCGTGAGCTCTTTATTTCTTCATCTGATGATACTGACGTTGGTGCATATGCTTGTATATTATTAATGTCAATTGGTTGGTCTGTGAGTTTCACGAACATCACTGTCCAATATTGATATTAAGGAACATCGTTTAGTTAACCCATACATTCACTTTACTTCCAAACTCCCCTTTTCACAAGAAAATGAACTGCCCGGCTGGCACCCTTCACTTATTATCAGCACGAATCTTAATCATCTTTTTATTGTTTAGCGAGCATCTTTTCTTTAAACAATTTGTACCGTATGAGAAATGTAATTTTTATTTAACTGTAGTTTAATTTTTAATCAGGAATTTTGATTTTTGAGATTTAATTGGGGTTTTTTTCTTCCACGACCAGGTCTGTGAAGTTATAATCAAATCAGGGCAAAAATTCTCAAGATCCGTCAAGTCTAGATCACCTCTTTGTTATGCTTGGCATAATAAACAGTACACGGGTGCTGCCCATGGATATACAGGCATATTGTACATGCTGCTGCAGGTAAGCCATTTTTTATCTTATGGGATGATACCCTTGTCTCATTATCTATAGATGTATATGTCAAGTTACTCGTTAATTTTTAGGTTACTCTTCAATTGTTTGCTGTATCAAATTAATTGAGGAGTTTGAAGCACATGTTTCACATTCAAATGATGATCTTCCTTTGACTGAGATTTTTAAACATCATTGACGTAGATGCAGCCTTCTCTCCAGATGAATTCTGCATAGAAAGTTTTTATTGTTAGTTAGGTTTCAAGCTTATTTTTACTTTTGAAACAACTGGGCTTTAAAACCTTGTGCTTCAAGTTAAATATCTTTTCTATCAATAAGTATCTCATTGCTAATTCCCACTTCAACTCATCGATATTTGGGTCAGAGTACTCTGCGAAGATCGTCCCAGCAAGCTGACTGGCATCATTACAAAGTTTAGAAACCGTTTGACTGAGGAGCACGTTTGCCAGCCTTATCAATCTTCTGCCAAGCTTTATCGCTAAGTTTTCAAATACGTTTGCTGGCTTGAAGTAGTTTAAGTTTTGAATGTGAGAACATTTTAAGCAGATATATATAATAATACTATGCACTGTCCGCATCCAAGCCTCAATTAGATTGCAACTTTTCTGCTTGTGCAGCTGCGAATACTTCTATGCTAAACCGTTTCCACAAACTTCTATCTTGGGCAATATTTAATAGTTGATAAGCAGATACACTGAGTTTAAAACTATTTCATGAATTGTTATTTTTCTTTTTAAGCAAAGGGACTGACAATTTTTTTATTGTCCAGTTTTGGAAGGCGATATGTGACTTCAAAACTGCCTCAGGGTTTAATCCTGAATCAAAAGGGTTTAAGCTTTGAATCATTCCATTTTTAAATCAACACTTTTTTTTGCAATATTATCATTAAAACAAATTAAGATTAAAAAAACGTGATCTGCAGAGCATCAGATGAGCATGCAGTAATAGTGGAAGAATTAAATGGTTACCACAACATTGGAATTACTGTTCTTACTTGTTTTCTGGGTTAATAGTGGTGTCCTGTTGAGTTTGTGCATGTTATTAGAAACAAGAGATGTAGCCAATTTGAAAATTGAAAAAAAGTCGTAAAAGCCAACAAGTAACCTTTTGTACAAAATTAACGTTCTGGCTAAGCTAATGGTGAACTTCATTAAAACCCAAAAATTTCCCAAATTGTTGCTGGGTGATAGTGATATTAACTCAACAAATAACAGAGTGAAAAGAAACCTTTTCCAGCATAGACTTGAATGCAGTGAAACTCCCTAGATTTAGAGGGCCTAGATTTCTTGAGAAAGATGTAGATTTAACCTCTAGAGCCTAAATTTCCTTAAAAGGGGTGGATTAATGACCCCCTTTAAGAAGACGACCTAAATTTCTTTAGAAGGGGTGGATTAATGACCCCCCTTAAAAAGACGACCAAAATTTCTTTAGAAAGAATCAGATTACTCTTTAGTCTTTTTTATTTATTGATGGATTTCCCTCCCGATTTCATCACCGATAAACGTCAAACCGAAGTGTAGTTAGAAATCTAAATTGAATTGCTTCCGGTTAGACTTACATTCGTGTTTTTTACCAGCCACCATAGGTATAAATGAGCATCTTACTATCAGTTCCATAGTAATTAATTGTTCATGAGATATACTTGACTTCACATGCTCAAAAACTTGTATTGTTCTGTAAACAAACCATTGATACCTATTGGTTAGCTTATAATTCAACCAATTTGTATATTTGAATATCGTTTAATTTCTTTCTACAGGTATCATAAAATAACGTTACTTTCTTCTTCATACCCCGTTGTTTTCAAATCGGAAAATGAAATCGCAAATGTTGTAATTAGAGCCCTTAAAATTTTCTTGGCTTGCTACCCATACTGATCACAGCCACTTGGGCTTTTGTAAGAATCCCGGGATTTCCTTATACAGTGGGCTATCGAACAGGGATGGGTTTTATGGAACTTGAGATACAAGCTGATTCCAAAATGAGATTGCTTCTGGGCTAACTTTAAATATTTACCCAGTTATGATCGTTTGAAGTTAGCTGAAAATCGGTTTTGCCTGATGCTAGGTTTTTCAATTTACAAAATAATTCAAGTTCGCTCTTTCTTAAGTGGTCTGAATGCGGAGAACATAAAGGTGGCATAGGATAAAATGGTGTAAAGTTGTTACAGAACTGGATAAACACAGAATTATAACAAAAATAGTTTTTTAAAGCATATTTTGGGGTAAGAAGCGAAAAAACTACTAGGAGACCAGGGGTAATTTTGATAGAGTTTTGCTGGGGTTTTTTCACTAGACACTCTAACTTCGAATTGCACTTCTAAAAACCTTGGAGACTTATTATTTTGCTCTTTTGTGAATTTGTTATGGAAGCTGACTTATAAAAACTTGTTCTCTGGGTGATATTTTAAAAGTTTATCTTTGAAAGAAATATTCTAGATTTCAATCAATTTTTTGTAAATTAAGTCTCCATCTGGAAAACAGAATGAATAAAAAGTTGCTTATTTTTATCAGAAAATGAAGGTTTTTATATCAATTGATATGTTTTGGTTCCAGAAACTATTGGTAACATTTTATTTGTTCTCAAATTTGATTTAAGTGTTAAAACGTACCATTTATTACAATTTTGATCATCTTTATGGGACTTAATGACATCACTATTGTTGAGCTTTGTTGAAGAACTTGACGTTGGATGGTAGTGGATTAAAATTTTACAACTTTGTGAGTCAATTACCTACATTACTCGACTGACACACACAGAGATAAAGCATATAATTACACGCACACACACAGACACACACATAGACACACACACATACACATACAATAAACACACACACATACACACTCACACTAATTATGCATGTCTTGAGATGTTCATACCTTCAACTCTAGTGATTATGATTACAATTTACTGATACAGATGGAAACATATATTCACACACACACACACACACACACACACACACACACACACACACACACACACACACACACACACTAATGATCCATGTCTTGAGATGTTCATTCTTCAACTCTAGTGATTATGATTACAATTTACTGATAAGTACTTCAACCTTAGACGACCTCTGCATATGGTGATTGGTGGACAGCATCGCGGATGCATTATGGGCACTAGAAGAGAACATTTAGCCAACAAACTTTATGCTTTTGGACTAAAGTAGAAATACTTCATTGATAAAAATGCTACAAATGACTAATTGCATAGGTACAGATACCCATATTTCATTGGAAGCAGGAGATGATATCCTTCCTTTGTATCGTACTTTGACCAGTTTTTGAAAAATAACCCTGCCGGGATCTACTAGAACTCCAGGAACAATATGGTAGAGTCAAATATGACGACAAGCGAGCACGAATCTCATTGCAGCCAACTCAAGGCCATTGAGCTTCCTTGTTCCCACGATTAGAATGAGATTATTCTGATTGTTCGTAAAGGAGTTGATAAAAATGATGGCCAATTCTTCAATCAGAAGAATTCCAGTGCAGCAAACAATATCACTATTTATGTCGGTCGGCTGGAAAACCCAGAATTAATTTATTATTATTTCAAGTAATTTTGGGTGAAACATCATATGCATTTTTATCACCCTGTTATTCACTAATGCTCTTAATTGGACAAGAAAAAACTTCGAAAGGGTCTTATAAATTCAAAAAGAAAGACAAAATTGCACTCGTTCTCTCCAACATTCTCTGACAGAGAAATCGACGTAAATATTAACCCCAAAATGTCTGTTTTATGATAAGCTGCACAGTCTTCTGGCTGGGGAAGCATTTTATTTTTGATACATGAACAATAAAAAAGAATGCAATGACGTTGGATATACATGATGAAAGGGTTTTCCAATCGATTGATGATTGGAATAAAGAATACAAAGTTGTGAACTGAACCTACACCTTCCAGAAAATATAATGATATGAGATTATGATACTCGTCAAAGACTTGCACAACAGTCCATTACAATAGAGGACATTACAAACTTTCATCCTCCATACAAAATGCTGAGGAGATGTGTGTGGATATGCAAGATATGTTACCGTGCCACTGCTTGTCCCTAGTCCTGACCAGAGGCCAAATTAACTGTTTCTCCTCACGTTGAAAGGGTATTGGCTTTTTTGTAAAATGCAGGGGAAGAGAGAGGATATTGTAAAGAAAGAAACAGCCATCACACTTGAGAAACCTGACCCAACTTGACATAAAGCTACATTGAAGTGTAGCAGTAGTGAAAGAGTGATTCAGCTGTTATTAAGACCCACGGGAGAGTTAACTGTGGTCATTGCAAGGTAGGAGGCCAAACGAAAAAGTGTTACCCCAAATTGAAAAGTGACGTAGCTGGATTAACCTCTGAATTTTATGGTCAGGGTAAAGTTTGATAAAACCTAACACGTGTACTATATAACTGTATCTTGAATGTTACTCCTAAAAGTGTGTACAAAGCTTGCCATCCTTTTCTTTCTTATCGCATTCTCTACCTCAAAAGTGTATTCCCCAATGAATGTTTCTTAAATTCTCCGCTAGGATCTTTAGCGATAAAGAACATTAGGCGGTGTATCTAATTAGGAATTTGAATATATGTTGCTATATAACAAGGTACTTACCTGGCGTGTTTTGCACAACGTTACTGAATGGTAGAGTCGGCATCTAAATAATTCCGCATTTACCACTGCGTGATTGTTGAATTTCTTGTTTTTAATTGTTTGACCCTGTTAACATCTGTAGTTTAAGGCAATCAAAGAGATCCTTAACACAATTGAGTTGTACAATATACCTCTTGGATCACTACTTCGTCGTGGCTAAGTTCTCAGGTATTTCGACTAGTAACCCGGCGTCCTAATGGGAGGAAAGATGAGAATGAATCTTACGCAAAACGATTTCTTTGCTGTGTTTGACATGTTTTTATTTATTTTTTATAGCTTCCCTTGCCTTTTTGTTTGCATTCACATTAATTAACTTTGCTTTCTTCGTATTTTGACTAGCCAGATATTGTCTGCCTTGATGTGGTCAAGAGATCTTTTACAGATATCAAAGGATGTATTGATTATCTCCTGACACTTCAATTCGAGTCTGGAAATTTGCGAAGATATGAAGGAAATGAACACGATAATCTAATTCACTGGTGCCACGGCGCTCCGGGAGCTGTATTTGTGTTCACTAGAGCCTTTGAGGTAATGTCATTAGTACAGAGTGGCCACTCATTATATTTAGCAACTAATGAAAGACTGGTACCACCTTTGACAAGTGGAATGTAACTAGGTTTTTTTATTTTTGTTTTTGCAAGTGAATATAAGATTTGCTGTTGAACCCGTGTTTTCGTGAGTACCTATGGGGCCTTTGGCCCAATGTTGCATTTTCACACCAAGACAACAAAATTTGATCAATGTACCCATAATATGACACCCCCCCCCCCCTTGAGCATATTGATATTCACCGCATTTTTACCCATTTTGTTTTGAAAAATTGCCAAGACAAAATTAAGTCATAACGTGTACGGCCAGCTGCGTTATGTTTCCTATGCTTTGAACGAGGCCTGTGCAAGAATGAAACTGAATAATAATACATTACTCGTGCAGCATGAAGCAGAATTTTAATGAGCACACAAATAATAGAAGACCAATCAAGGCATGTGAACAAAAGGAGTCTTATTCATTTAAATCTAAGTATTATTGATTCCGAATTACTGACTGATGTCTAGGCAAGTTTTAGTTGAAAATTGGTAATTTGTAATCTGCCACATAAGTTTTGAAAATGACCTGTTTCACAAGAATTAAAGTGAAGTATTTTTTTGTTCCATTTCAAATAATTGTGAAATATTTGTGTACTTAATACTTATAATAATATAATTAATATACATAAAATTGTGCTATGTACATTACTTAGATAATAATTTTGCACCTATAATTTTTTATATGTACTGCAAATAGTTAGATGGGTTACATTTCTAAATTATATAATGCAGTGTAGAGTAATATAATTTTAATTATAAACTATTAGTTTCCCACTATTCATCCGCCAGAATGTCGATTCAGATATATGCTTTTTCAAAGATAATAAATTTTCATTTTTGACACAGATATGTAAGCAATGACCGTGGAATCCTAAACTATAGTAAATAAAAAGAAAGATAAAGAATATTAGATATTTCTGATATTTTTCGATCTTTGTTACATCTTTGTACAAGACCCTTTGGTGATCTTTGGGAAATGAACATGAAAATGGCGTACGACAAAGTAAATAGGACAAAGACAACATCTGGATACATTACCCTGTTGAGTGTTACATGAAAAGTTACTGACAATATGACCCGATTTAGATATTGTCAATACATAAACAATATTTCTGTGTTAAAGTTGGGAGATTGTTGACTTTGTATATCCTGGGGGAAAAGAGTTGGGAAAGGGAAAGGGAAAAGGGAATGGAAGGGATACAGCCAATCGATAAAAGAATTATAAAGATGATGACAACATGTACAAGTAGACTATTAATATACGACAAGGTTATTCTGGAAGTGTTTGCATAAATAATGATCATATGAAAGATATTGATAAGCTTCAAGAAGAAAAAAAAAAGCAAGTAACGGGAGGAAAATATGAAATTTATGCAGCATAAATTGGGAATAGTTTTTATGCTTTTATTGGTTGTTTAGCATAAAAAGATGTTAAATACCAACGATTAACTATTGATGTAGAATATTTATCATGTCATGAGTCGTAAAGTTTACAAATCACGTCATGATAAATCTCTGCATGAATAGATTCTATTGAGACCATGGAGTAAAGAATTTTCAAGGAAAGATTTTACTCTTTGCAATTGAAACTATATCGTTGATAATTAATATATTTTTGTGGGAATAATATAATATAGATGAGGAAAATTTGTAGTTGTCGATAATTGAAACATATGTTTGCACCGAACTGTATTCGAAACAGTGCCTATGGCTGTAGTGACCACCTGATTTAGCACCTGAGCTATCGACGGTCTTACTTCACCAGATCATTTCTGGGACCATATCTAACTGTGCACTTACGTGAAAGCTACCCTTTGTATTCATATTGATTTACAATGCTATAATTGTAATGAATATTATAAATTCGTAGGTATTTGGTGATGAGAAATATCTTCGTGCAGCCGAGACGTTTGGTGAAGTTATTTGGTGCAGGGGACTTTTGCGCAAAGGGTATGGGCTTTGTCATGGTGTTTGTGGCAATGGTTATGGACATCTTGTATTGTACAGAATAACTAAGGATATAAAATACCTGTATAGAGGTGTTAAGGTAAGCAATAGTTCAGCAACTTTGGTTAAGTAGTTATGATACCATAAAATGCTTTTTGCTCTTTTCTCGTTTACAAGTTCTTGTTGTTTTGCATGTTTACTCCTGCATATCCATTTAGATTAGGTATTATCCACAGAACTACAACTCAGAAGAAGCCCCTTCCGTCAATATCCTGGAAAAGTATCCAAATTGCACCTTCCTGCAACTGATCCCTAAATTTTACACCGGCTTTCGATCTATATTCGTTGCTTATTCGAGTGAACTAGACATAAGATGCGTTCTGTGACCGAATACCACTTGTAGTTTCCACTCCTACAAGATAGAGCAGTATCCCGTACTGGATTGTACTTTGCCGAAGAATTGGAGTTTTTCTTTAACTCATCTTGCCAGCATGCTCAAAATCAGGCATTCCAGATAACAGATACGTGCCATTTCATTTACCCAACAATCTTCATCCGTTTTTTTTCTGCCTTGTCATTGCACAAGTGGCTTACCAGGTCTGACTAACTGACCCCCTATGCCACCTTTTATCTTCAAAAACTTCATGAAGGTATTTGAAATAGCAATTGATATGTATTGGCATAGATTCATTTGCTCCGATGGCCATTTGGTGTCACTCGGCTGGACAGGATTCGGAATGAGAGAATAAGAGGCACAGCACTCGTACGGAAGCTGGGAAAGAAGCAAAGAGAGCAGAGGCTCCAGTGGTTCGGACATGTCATGAGGAGAGAAGAAAATTACATTGGAAGGAAAATGCTGAATATGAATGTCCCAGGAAGGAGGAAAGAGAGGCAGACCAGAAAGAAGATACATGGATGCTATCAATGAGGATTTGAAAGAAAAAGGATTGAGAGTGGAGGATGCAATGGACCATGTAAGGTGGAGGAAATTGATTCGCTGTGGCGACCCCTAAAAGGGAGCAGCCGAAAGTAAAAGAAGAAGAAGAAGAGGTATAGATTCATTTGACAGAGTGACCTTTTATTTTACATATTTATTTATTTACTTATTTATTTATTTATTTACTTAGTGTATTTCTCTAATTGTAAAGGAGATTTACAGCAATATTGTAAATGGTGATACAATCGCTTCCTTGTTCAGAAACACCGTACTTGGTATACGCTACTATGGGTACTGTTACGGCAAAAACTCACATCCATTTTTTCCACAAGAGAAAATTGATTTTTGGTTTCCGGTTTACCTCCATCGAATGCACTTTCCGAAAATCGATTGTTTACTCATAAAATGAAGTTTGGCCGAGAAATCACCAGTCAATAATCAATTAGAAATGTATATTTCATTGATAGGAGGGTACCAGCACGTTTCTTCTCTCGGTAGGTTTGAAGCATTCCAAAAGATAATATCTAATCTGAGTATAGAAGGAATTGGAATATAGATTTACATAATGTATAGAAATTGGGGAGATTTGTTGCCCTTTTTGTGATGATGAATTACAAGATTTATCAGTTCAAACCTATGTGTGTTGTATAAAGCATGATGTCATCAAATATGATGGTGTGATTGTTTGTAAAATTTGTGGCGTCGTCCAAGGTTATGATTTAGCTCATTATATATATATGCGTATGATCAACAAAAAAATGCTAAATATCTAAGACATTGTCATTGAGCCACAAACGGAAGTCCTCATCAACAGTTTTGATATCACCTCGAATACCTATCAGTTGGCAAATCAATACGTGTTGATGGGATTGAATTTCACCACAATGACAAAATTGATTGTCCCTTAGACCAATTCTATGCATGAAATCGGCATATCGTCCATATCCAGATCGTAATCGATTTAAGAGCACCCATTGTTCACGCTTCAGGTCATGTCCTGGAGGTTTCACCGTAGGTTCAGGAATAAATTGGGAAAGCTGGTTGTCTGTATTACTCCATCGCTGTTTCCACACATTAGCAGCCCAAGATTTGACAGATGCTGTATCGTTTATGGTGGAAGCTAAAAGGTGCATGCGATTCGAAAGTGGAACTCTGCTCTTCAACCTATTGTTTGTAAGTGGATATTCAACCAATTTTTCAAGAATGTGCCTTTCCTCTGATAGCACACGATTATATAAATTCAATATATTTTTATCTCTTCTTAAGTCGGCAGGCTCAATACCACAAAGAATAGGAAGAACATCAGTTGAAGTCGATTTTATACAACCACTCACTAGTCTCAAGCATTCATTAAGTGCAACATCAACTTTATTGCAGTGATGGCTTTGGCTCCAAACAGGAGAACAATATTCCGCAGCAGAGTAACACAAGGCTAAAGCAGATGATTTCAAAGTCGAGAAATCAGCACCCCATCGACAGCCAGCAATACGCCTTAGTAGGTTACATCGCTTGGTAACTTTAGAAGAGACTTCAATCAAATGATGTTTGTATGAGAGAGTACGGTCTAGTGTGACACCAAGGTACTTGGGAGTTTTCTCAAAAGGTAACCTCATGCCAGATATTGAGACATTGAGTTCATAATCAGCTCTTCGATTAACAAGATGAAACACGCTGGAAACAGTTTTGGTGATATTCAGTTTGAGTCTCCAATTTTTGAAGTATTTGCTGATGATATCCATATCTCGTGATAATGTTCTTTCAATTACATCAAACGTCTTATGACAAGTCTTAAGGGCTATATCGTCAGCATATATGTATTTTTTACTGATAGTTGTGGGTATATCATGTGTGTACAGGTTGAAAAGAAGTGGAGCAATGACTGAACCTTGTGGTACACCATTAGTTAGGGTTCGGCAGCGTGATTTCTTTGCACCCACATGTACATGAAATCGCCGCTGTGATATCATGGTCATAATGACACGAACCATTTCTTTGGATGGTATTGTTCTCAACAGTTTCAGTGTAAGCCCACGGTGCCACACAGTGTCATAGGCTGCAGAAAGGTCAACAAATACAACGCCTGCTTTAAGTTTCTTGTCAAAAGCATATTCAATATCCTCTGTAAGTAATACAACTTGATCCTGGGAAGATCGACCTGGCCGGAAACCTGCTTGTTCCTTGGGTAAGATCGTTTCAGTGATTGGTTGTATACGATTGTAAAGTAATCTTTCGTAAAGCTTAGAGGGAACACAAAGCAGACTTACTGGTCTGTAACTACTAGCAGCATTTGGTGGTTTCTTGGGTTTAAGCACAGCAACCACTTTTGCAAGTTTCCATATTTTGGGTACTTTGTTTGTACGCAGACAGACATTGAAGAAAGATCGTAGCCATTGAATGCAGTTCTCATGGATGTGAAGAAAGAACTCAGGGTGTAGGTTGTCTGTGCCTGGGGCTTTACCGGCTTTCAGTGATTTAATGACAGATATTATTTCATCATCTGAAAACTCAACACAAAGGTTTTGATCTACTGATGGGGAATTCCATTCTACTTTCAATTGTCGATTTACTTCTCTTGTAAATTGGCGATTAGGGTTTTTGTACTTCCCATTGCTTAGAAGACATGAAGCAATTGCATTTGGACTAATCAAACTGGGATTTGGGGTGACGTTTTTTCGGCCAGTGAGTTTGTTAATAGTTGACCATGCTTTTCGACTGGATCGTTTCATATTGATGCCCTCGACAGTGGCAGCCCATTGTTCTTTCCGTTTAGAATTAAGATGATCGATAAGACGGTTAGCTGAAGACAACTTTTCCTCAAGAGACTGAGCTTTTTCATGCTGAAAAGCAAGTTCATTGCATTTGGTATCCCATTTAGGAATGTAGTTCTTTCGAAAACCTCTTGGAATTGTATCTTTAGCTATTTTCAAGAGTTTCTTCTGGAATGCTGTGTAACACAAATTTAAATCAGATTCTAAAGATGGAAGATCGTCACACATATTTCTAGTTGCATTCTTAAATCTATCCCAGTCGGCTTTGTTGAAATTCCATCTAGGTAGTGACGATGTTGGTGTGTATTCGATCAAGGCTGGGTGATGGATGATTGTAGGTCGATGCTGAGATTTTGGAAAGTTACCCAAAACAGTGTGTACAGGATGAGGCAGAGAGCTGTTGACATCATGTGTGAAGAAAGTAATATCTGGATTCGTGTAAGTGTCCCATGCACCAGAATGAAACGTCTTTGGTTGATTATGATCGAAAAGCAACTTAATATCGAATGTGCTGGACCAATTATAAAGAGCATCCCCATCCGGATTATTTCTAGAATAGCCCCAAGTTGTATGATGACAGTTGAAATCACCGGAGTATATTGCTGGGTGATCATAATGGGGTGGTGGTTCAAACGGAGAATTAGGTGGTTTGTAGTAGTTTGTTATTGTAATTTCTCCATTGATCGATATGGTTAGCCATTCAACTGCACTATCAACATTACTGCGGCCAATTTCAACAGAAGGAAGGTCGTTACGTACAAGAGTGGCAATACCATGCTTAGAGTGTTTGATTGAACCAATGAGAGAAAAGCCATATATCTTGATTTTGTCGTTATTGGTGGCATGTGTTTCTTGCAGTAGAATAACGGAAATTGAATTGTCCATGGCGATTTTTTGAATGACTTCACATTTTGGTCGTGTAAGGCCTTCTACATTTAATTGAAGGATAGCTGGACCAGATGGTTCATGTATCTTTGACATGTCGTTAGATTTTCTAGTTTGTCTCTGTTGTTCAGGTATTGGTATCAGTTTCCCAAAGTTAGATTGGTACTTGCAGGCTGGACCACGAGGAGGTTGCCAATATCCAGCCCAGCTCATTAATATATCGATTTTTGTAAGAATAGGAGTAATTTGGTAAGGAAGTCTATTTATCATTGGAAATATCACATAATATATAAAAAAAGATTTTCTGAGCAGTAAATATAATATTCAAATTTTGTATAAACATAAAAATAAATTAATTCAGATTTTCTTAGAAATTGAACAGATAATTATCTGTTCAATTATTATTCAATTATTATTATTAATAATTATTATATTATTATTATTATTATTATTTATTATTATTATTTATTATTATTATATTATTATTATATTATTATTATTATTAATTATTATTATTATATTATTATTATTATTATTTATTATTATTATTTATTATTATTATATTATTATTATATTATTATATTATTATTATATTATTATTTATTATTATTATTATATTATTATTATATTATTATTGTTGTTATTAATTATTATTATTAATTATTATTATTATATTATTATTATTATTATTATTATTATTATTATTATTATTATTAATATAATTAATATTATTCAATTATCCGTTTTCAGTGATTTGTGGAATTATAAATCCATAAATCACTGAAAACAGAAAACGTATTATTCATATCGATATTATTCTAAAACAATTGTTTAATATGTTGAATCTAACAATTGAAAAGAGTATGTTTATATCTAAATCAAAAAAGTCAATTATAAACACTACTGGGAACAAATCATGATGGTTAAAAGGATTAAATACATTAGAAACCATTGATATTCACTAGTCATTAGGGTCAACATGTGAAAACATAGCAACATCCCTAAAATGGCACTTAACAAATAAAAATAACCAACTCTTCAAATGCAAGGACAAAAACCCTAAGATAGAATTTATTTTTAGTGCCCGAAGTAACGATAAAGTTGAGAAAAAGTCGAAAACAGATATATTCAAGAATATGCTGAAAAGTACGGCTAACTTTAGACATTATATCAACTCTAATAACAACATAAAATAGAATATATTAACATTGAAAAAAAACCGTAAAAGAAAGAATAACCAAACATCAAGACAAACAAACTGTCGAGGACAACACAAGAAAATAAACAATTTTACTTTGACGGTTTTATCTATGGAAAGAGAGAAAAGGCAAGATATGGAAAAACACCAAAATTGAAACATTTAAAAAGATTAATAAAAAGAAACAGCAAAATAAACCAACGAATCTACTTCGAATATTTTTTTTTACTTTTATTAAATATTAGCATTAATTAAATTGAAGGAGATATATTTATTCTTTCCTTGGGATCTTATAATGTTAACCAATGTATTAATGTTATTAATATTAATATTAACGTTAATCAAACACATTATAAAGGTTAACCAAATAGATTTAAAGAGAGAAGAAATTTGCTGGTACACATATACATTTCTAATTGATTAACTGGTGATTTCATGGCCAAACTGCATTTTATGAGTAAACTATCGATTTTTGCAAAGTGCATTCGATGGAGGTAAAACACAAAACAAAAATCGATTTTCTCTTGTGGAAAAAACGGTTGTAAGTTTTTGCCGTAACAGCACCAGTAGTTAGGGTTATATCAAGGTAAAAATTCTGATTCTCCACCCCAATGACTACGAGGGAAATATTTTGTCAGGAGTCATCAGATCTTTTCAGTCGACCCCTGGGTCCAATGAAGGACGGTATTATTTTCTTCCAAAAGACCTTCATGGGGTCAACTTGCATCCAGTCTGCAGTGTCTAGTCGTGCTGGCTGCCAACCCCCATCGATGCAGATTGTTTTTAGCCTCTTGCAAGTTTTTACTCTCTGTTGTATCACTTGATGACCACTCACAGAGTGTCGGTTCTCATTTATCTGTTCACACTTTCCTAGTCTTATAGCGGGGGCAGCTATGCTAGCAAAGCGTTAGACTGATAAGAGTGAAGTTTGGCTCAGGGTACTTGTAATGGTGCGACACGACTGATTCAGTTTCAATCCACTTTAGCATCATGGCGGGATCGATCTCAGACGGAAGAAAACACTCCGCACACAAATAGCACAGAACCAGCACAGTTCTTTTTGTTGGTCGTTGGGTCTGCTTTCCAGGTGGAATAAACAAGTTTTCCGATAAGTTGTTTCTATATGATAGCTTTGATTTCAGCTTTCTTATTTTTTCTTTGAAAGAAAATCATTCTGTTAAGTGTTACGCACAAGCATACAGGGAAATTGTTGCGTTTTAAGATTTTGTCTTCCCATTTGATCTTAAGCATTTTCTTTGCCTGATGGTTATTTTGATGAAAAGCGCAGACTTTGGCCTTGCCAGAGTTTCCATTGAAGAACCATTCCTCTGGTATGATGAAAGGGACTGCAAAGCACTTATTTTCCTTTGTTCGATGACAATTAACGACTTGAGATACGTTGCTATGCACAGGTCATCACCATAAATAAAGCTCCTTATATTGTTAAATTGGAACTGATCGTTAGTATTGATGTTAAATAACATTGGTGCATATACAAACTCCAGAGACAAGCCATTCATATGAACCTGGCAATGTTTGTGTTTGCCATTCATCGCAACAAATAATCCCTGGTTGGTTAAGAAGGATTCTGTAACTCGAACTACTGTGGTGTAGTTTATAGTTATGGCTAATTCTGAAAGCAGACTCTGATCGTTTACGGTTTCAGATATTAGATTAAAAAAATACTGTTCCAGTTATCGTATTGTTTTCATCATCGTTTTAAATATTCTGTGGAAGGTTGACGACTTGTATAAACACGATCAGCTTGGTCTAAAGCCAGTGATATGCAGGTCATGATAAGGCAGATATCATCATCATCTGGTGCCCTGCTGTTCAGCGTTGGCGGTCACACCTTTCCACACATCTCGGTCTCGAGTGGCTCTCAGCAAATCTGTTGTTGACTTCACATCCATCCAGGGGGCCAGACTGTCGGTG
>RDPX01000080.1:1818717-1849987 GCA_003991215.1 Morbakka virulenta | reverse complement strand
TTTCCTGGGATTTGCATTGTTGTTTCGCCTTTTCTAGGTCATCATAAAAGGCCTCTATGTCTTCTTCGCTGCTAGTTGATGTTGGGGCGTATACTTGTATTATGCTCATGTCAAATGGTACACTCCTTATTTTCACTAGCAGAACACGGTCTGAAATAGGCCAATATCCTTTGACAGATTTTGATTCGCTTTTCAATAATATTCCAACTCCTCGTTCGTGCTCATTTCCCCCTGAGAAGATAAATTTATGATCTCCAGATTTGATAAGATTGGATCCTGGCCATCGTATTTCGCATAGTCCCAATATGTTGATGTCCAGACCGTCCATTCCTCTTTTCACATTGTCTAGCTTTTCTTTTTGTAGTAATGTACCAACGTTCCATGTTCCGATTCTTATTTTGTAGTTTCGAAGCTTCATCATTTCCGCAGTAGTTGGATGACGATCTGGTGCCACCTGCGTCACATGGGCATCCCTACCGGACGAGGGTGTCCTACTGGGTGCAGAACACCCCTTCACGTCGTTCACTCTTTTTCGATTTGTGTGTCTAGTCATGAAATACAAAGCAAAATTTTAAGTGGTAGGTTGCAATTACTTTCCACCGAACGCAGTACCCGTCTTACGAGCGGAGGTCTCGACCATTGTATCTTATTTGATATCATCTGCCCGATACCCCGGTGAAGTCGACGAGTTCCGAAGTCCTTCCGGCTGCTCTCCTTCCCCATCCGTCACCTGCTGCCATGACGAGGCTGGTTAGAGGTTTTTGGGCGCCTCTGACTCGCCCGCCAGACCCGTCGTAAGGCTTGAGACAATTTTATAGAGCTGCCCGGCACCACTCGAGCAACCCTGCCTCGCCCTCGAAGTCTGATACCGTTTGGTCCGCGACTGCTTATTTGGCCGGAGCCTTATTCGCAGCTAACCTCCATATCTGAAGGCCGTTCCCTATCCGCCACCTGGGACGCGCCAGGTAGGGGTCGGTCGCCCCGAAAGGAAACATGGCCACATACTCCTGATGTACGTCACTCCTGCCATGTCCGTCCCGTCCCGTCCCGGAAGGCAGATATAAACTTTGTGAAAATATGGACTGCTCGGACATTGGTCCATAGCTACTTGGGGATTCAGGATCTTTGTTTGGTTTCCATAACTTTGGCATTTCTCCATATCTTTGGTAGTTTGAATTGGTTCTGGAGTTGTTGATCAGGGTTAATAGGCATCGACGAGCGTTACTTCCAAAGTCAGAGTTGCTACTGTCATGTAATGTACTGGAATTTTGCCTCTTTTTCTTGATAGCCACCGTGAAAGTGGTGTATCATTCCTGTCGTTATGCCATCAAGGCCAGATGCTTCACCGGTCATGGGAGCTTTTATCCTCTCGTCCATTTCATCCTTAGAGAAAAGAAGAAATGTCTCATCACTTTCATTCCTTATCCTGTCCAATCTTTTTTTCCATTTTTTTTTTCATACCCTCTTTCTTTATTCACTGGTTAGACTCACTCCATTTGGTGAAAGTGCGGTAATTCTAGGTTATTATTTTTGTAAGAGTTTAATTTGTCTATGGTTTTCCAAGCTTTCTTACTGTTGTGAATCGCGTTAATACCCGTTATTGCTTCCTGCCACCACTCCTCCTTTTCGTTCCTTTTTAAGGTTAAAAGAATTTCACCGATCTTTATGGAACCTTGGACTAACGGGTCGCTGTCATAGGCATGAAGATATTTCTTGTACAAGCCTTTGCTCTTACCACATAAACAGGGTATGTTGGCTTTTTGACAGATGCTTAGGATATCAGTGTTTAACACATTTAGAAATCCTCACAGTTGTTAGGGTGAGGAATAATGTTTTCAATCTCTGTACTGAGATCTAGGATGAAAGTCAGCTTCTTCTGATGTTAAATCAGGGCAATGGGTTTCTTTCTAGTAGACTCAAGACGGGTTTGATTTCCATGACAACTGCTCTATGTTAAGATTATGGTAGGGAGGTTGAAATAGATTTTTCAAAGTTGACGTGTTTGGAAGTTGCAAATATGTGGTCAGGATTATAGCCCAGTCCCTATCTTACGAATAGAAATTATGGCTTTTGTTTGACATTGTACACAAAGGTGAGGTCTTGGTTTAAAGGTCAAAGCTGTACTGCATCTCCATCGCTGTTTGTCTGACTATAGGTGATTATGGCACTATGGCTGTTGAAATCTTGAATAACCAAGCTGGCTTCATCTCTCAGGTTATGACTTCCAGGTCAGACAAATGAAACTGGGTTGATTTTTGCACAGAAACAATGGTGAAGGTATCTATCTGCAAAAATTCTCTTCCATTTTTATAAATAGTCACCGTTGAGAGTTGTTGTTTGATGACTTTGATCTGATGGATTCGTTTAGATAAAATAAATAAATTAGTTGGATAACTCACGGTCCGCGATTTTATTTTTGGAGATATTTGCACCAAATGAGCTGGTAGCAGAGATGGGTTATAGTTTTTCATATTGGGAGCAGACATGAATTCACTTTTAAAGCCCTTCATGACCACAGATGATTTTGATGCATTGGATTAAATGTCTAATAAAATAGAAAAGCTAGAAATCGATTTCTCTGACTCTCAGAGAAATACTGCTGCCTAAATGAGATAACGGAGAAGAAAACCTTTATCAAGGAGGAATAGCATTGCTCCAGTGTCTCAAGCTGGTCATAGTTCAGAAAGAAATTGTACACAAGATAAAGATACTGAGGATGTTCTTCGGAGGAGCAACCAAAAATAGAAAAACAAATTAGGCCATATCATACGGAGTTTAAGATAGTTCCGATACCAGTATTCTCTGGAAATGTACAGAATTACGAGAATTGGAAAGCAGCACTCCTATCACTTGTGGACGAAGCACGAGCAGCAGATGAGAATGAGCTCTTACGGTTACGTCAGTGTTTGTCAAGGGATGCGGTTAGGGTTGTAGAAAGCTTAGGGTACTCTGCTGTGGCATATCAAGCAGCTAAGGATAGGCTGAACAGGAAATATTTTGGGGTCACAGGGGCAGAGTAGCATAACAACTGATAGAGATACATACCTTTAAGCTAATAAGGCCAGGGATCTCTAAAGACGTTGATAGATTTGCTGATCTTTTAGACGTGAACCCTGAGGATCCAGGAGTGGTCAGTAAGTTGGACAGCAGAGTTTTAATATTCTCAGTTGATAAGAAAAATGGCAGAAGGTATAGCTACTTCGTATAAACGATGGGTAACAGAAAATTGTAAGGAAGGGTCAATCCAGTAATAAGGGGTCGCATAGTTAAGGAAGCAGAGTATAGGACAGTTGGCCCTGAAGCAGTCAGAAAGATCATTAAAGGGGGTGGCATGAGTCACTAGATCGTGCAGGGGGAGAATCAAATGAGCATTCTGCAAAGGGAAACGCCCAATGTGGGTCTGTAGTGGCTTTAGAAAACAGACTCTAGAACAGAAATAAGTAGTAAAAAAGGGGAACAAATCGTTGTTTTTGATGTGCGAGAGGAGGTCGCAGAACAGTGTTTTTAATTTTTGAAGGTGTGTGGTGTAAGTGGTTTTGATAATATTCACTGTACACTATTGCACACCAAGAAACAGGATGCAGACACCAAAACCAATGAGAGGAGTCAACAGATTAGGATTGATGCCCTGTTGGGTGGTGCAAGTATCACCACATTTGCCAGAGTGCATGTCTTGAATGGTCAGATTGAGACTTTCGAAACAGTGGGAGTTAGATTTAACCTACAGAGCGTAGGTGGTAGAGTAAGTACAGTAGTAGAGGCAAAGACGCCAGATCAGGTCAAAGAAGATCTGAGAACTATTGATTGGAATAAATACAAAGGTAAATGGAAGCAACTAATGAACATACAGTTTCTGTAGTTGGGAAAAAACCAACAGTAGACTTTCTTATCCATTACTACTTTGTTCTGTGTTTACATCCAGGCTTGGTGAGAGAAATAACAATGTTGTGCTGAGAAAGAGAAGTATTCTTCAAAAGTTACCCACTCTTTCTGATCCGTTGGGCATCGTAGCACTATTTATTGTCAGGTGAAAGAGATTACTGCAGGTGATTTGGGCTGCAGGTTTGGATTGGGATAATATATCTCCAGAAAGTAAAGTCAAAGTCTTAGCATGGCTAAATGAATTTCCCGACTTAAAAAAGGCCGTGTGTTTAAAGACGGCTACCTCACGAAGTTGCCGCTGATATTGGTGGTAACTTTGTAAAGGCCAACCAAGGGTTGTTTCAACTGATTGGCAATTTCGATAAGGATAAAATAATTAAGGCAGCTGCCAATCGTAAAATGCAGCGGCATCTCATTCCAACTTTAACTTCCTCTTTTGGTGGAGGCTATGAGTCTCTGATTAATTCTGCAATGAGGGCAATTAGAGCCATCCTTGGCAAAGCAGACATATCAAATGAAGAGCTAGTTACAACATTTACAGGAGTAGAAGCTTTCCTCGATTCAAAGGCTTTGTCTTACCATACAAATGATCCAGAAGACAGTGTACTTCAAAGCACTTTTTGTTTGGTCACGTTGGTAGAGATTTTGCACTAGAAATTGTACATGGGACACGCTTTGATTCCAGGAAGGGATGGAGACCTGGTCAAAACCTCTTAAAACCTTTTTGGAAAAGATAAACGAGGGACTAGATGTCAATATTTTATCCACAAGAAAGATGAATGAGGGAGGAAAGGGATCTCCAAGAAGGTGATATCGTTCCTGTTGCTAACCCAGATTTCACATGGGGACACTGGCCATTGGTCTAAGTAATTGAAGGCTTCTCTTGGTGTAATGTTCTACCAAGAAGTGGGAAACTGGGTAGAAGGACTTAAGAAGAAGTTTCCTAGAAATTTATTAGAATCTGTTGAAAATAAACTTATGCACTTGTTCTTGTATGTAGTTGTATATTGCTTTGATTGGCCAGTTTCATCTTTGTGTAATATAGTTCTCTTTTCGTAGTTAATTCTTGTTTGACTTGATGTAATTTATGGCTATTGCCATTGTTTACAAAGAAATTCAAATAAGTTTTCATTTTGGTAATGAGATAATTTAATCAATCAAATCGTAGAGTTTAATCATTGAGTCAATTAGAGACAAGTGCATTTTCATATCCAATCATGTTCATTGTAAAAACGTAAAAGCACATGGTCGTCAACTAGGGAGGGTGTGTTCGTTTTTGATACCTTAGTAATCACGGGATTTTTTTTCTTGAATTGTAAAATAGTCGACATTGAGGCTTTTTGTTTGGTGAGTATAGTCCTAAATATTCCTTTAGATTTATTTTAGTATAGATTCATGGACATTTATTGAGTAAATTAGTTGCAAAATTAACGCCTCATAATTTTATATGTGGAGATATTCGCAACAAAGAATTGATTAGAACCCATAACAGACATTCTAAATCTTGTAGTCCTTTTATCCCATTGTGGGAGTTGGGGGTCAGTATAATGGAATATGCCCGACAGAAATACATATTTTTATTGCTTTGCCCGTTACAATCTACAAAATAAATCTTTTGTTGAACGAGAAAGCTAGAACTTAGCATTGCTGCAGTCGATTTCATTTCCTATCTTTTTGTTTCGTTTGATTAAATTGTGATGATTTTTGTAGGAGACAGTTTAGAGACCAATGAAATTCATTCGTTTTTTCTTAACAGTTTGCTGAATGGTGCTGTGACTATGGCAAGCATGGGTGTAGACAACCAGATAGGCCCCTGTCACTCTATGAAGGTACGTCTTGATAAACGCGTAGAAAGGGCAATTACTGCTTTTAGCTACTGTACATAGCAATCAGACAAATTTTGATTTAATGCCCCTTTTTACCTAAATATATCTGGTATTTGTACCCTAAATATGCCGTTGCATAGCTATGGCATATTTTGATTTTACTGTTTGGCCTCTTTCTCTTTCGATACCGTTTGTTTCATTAATGAAAACATCGGATAAAAAGCTATTTTTCCCAGTTACAGAAAGTGATGAAACACGACATTTCGACCCACATGGTTTCTGTCACGTGACAAGACACATAAGTGGTAATGGACTGAAAAACTACCATCTAAATAGAATCCAAGACACTCGTGGATGCTTAGCAAAGCTAGGCTGTGAGCTAATTTCATTTGTACAAAATATAATGGAGACCCCCCAAAGTAATTAAATGCATTAAATAAAAATGAAATAAAAAAACAGTTTACTTGGTACTCTCTTCTACCTTGATAGGGGGTGAGTGCTAGGTAAACTGTGTATTTATTTAGGTTGGTTGTGCGAGGGGAGTGATGTCACTGTAAAACCAAAAGTACTCTTTTTAATATATATGACCTCACACCTCGAAGGGCGTAGTTTGTGGTTTACTTTGTATCCGTTGTAAGATAATGGACGGAAGTGAGGCGAAATGATTATTTGTAAAACAATGTCGTGTACTACAAAATTTGCTGCAATAATGTCACTCCCATAGCCTAATGCTTTAATAGGTAGGACAGAGAGGACACTGTGTTTCATTATAACACCTTCGATAATCATCTCAAACAAACGATAGAAAACGCCACATTTTCATCAGGTTAACAATACAGCCACTTAGAATAAACCCAGACTTTGACCAGACATAGGTGACACCCATCCATATCACAATTCTACTTCTCGCTTCTTCCATTTACTATTCAGCGTAATTCTCCATGTTCTGGTTGTTCATGTTATTTTTTTTTATTTGACTGTGTTGCTCTCTTGAACTCTTTTCTTTGGTTCAAGTGTATTGAGATGTGGAAATTCTGTCATCATGGTAATGCCACTGGCCTACAAAAATTTGCTATCCACTAGACAATTTAAATGTTGGTCGAAACGTATTTCGTCACTTCGTAAAACAACATTATATTTTGCATATGGAAAAATATCATACGAAATAAGACCAAAAAAAGTAATATAGAATATGCCAATATGTATTGTAAAACAATCTTTCATCAATATATGTAAATAAATTAGCTTGAGAATCCTACAGTTACAGTTGGATCCTATTGGCAATGACTGCAGTCATTGGAATGGGGTGATTTTTATTGTAATCTTCATCAGAAAAACATATTCTGTGTTTTCTTATATTTTAATTAATTTTTCACCGCACTCCTTCCTGGACGTTTATGGTTTGCTGTATCAAACTAGCATAGGTATTGTGAATAACAGAATATTTTTTTAATCTCAGGTGTTACGTAAGAGTATGTTTGCAATTTTTTTTGGCTTGTATTTTGTATGTCCATTCTCGAAGAACCTGAACCTTTAGATTTAATCACACTGTTTATTTACAGTTCAATATTTTAATTCAGATTGATTAATAAAACAATGCCCTTTTAAGATGGAAAATTATAAAAATTACTTGGTATTTGGAAACAGTCAAGAGTCAATTCTTCTAGAAGGTCAATCCATGCTCTGNGTATCAAACTAGCATAGGTATTGTGAATAACAGGATATTTTTTTTAATCTCAGGTGTTACGTAAGAGTACGTTTGCAATATTTTTTGGCTTGTATTTTGTATGTCCATTCTCGAAGAACCTGAACCTTTAGATTTAATCAGACTGTTTATTTACAGTTCAGTATTTTAATTCAGATTGATTAATAAAACAATGCCCTTTTAAGATGGAAAATTATAAAAATTACTTGGTATTTGGAAACAGTCAAGAGTCAATTCTTCTAGAAGGTCAATCCATGCTCTACATTTGTACCGTGGCGTTTTTACCCTGGGATTTTTACCCCGGGATTTTTACCCCGGGATTTTTACCCCGGGATTTTTACCCTGTGAATTTTACCCTGGCGTTTTTACCCCGGGATTTTTACCCTGGGATTTTTACCCTGGGATTTTTATCCTGGGATTTTTATCCTGGGATTTTTACCCTGGGATTTTTACCCTGGCGTTTTTACCCTGGGATTTTTACACTGGCATTTTTACCCTGGCATTTTTTACCCTGGCATTTTTACCCTGGGATTTTTACCCAGTGCTATCACCGTATAAGGCTCTCTTTTTGTAGCAGTGTTTGAGCTGCATCTTGTTTCAGGGTGGTCGTCACACCAAAAACACTAGAATATTTCTTGTATGTTTGTTTCAAATGAGCTTTTCACAAAAGGTGTTTATTCATATATTGAACATTTTGATATTTCTTTCTCGATTTTAACGTTGACTGTTTTGTATTGGTTTATTGCACTTTAGGTCTAGCTGGGACAATATTCTATCTGTTTGACATTCGTGATCCTATGAATACAAGGTTTCCTGGATTTGAACTCTGATGCGAGTAAGCGTATCTATAACACACCAGCTTTGTTAACAAAAATCAGGCGTTTTTTGTTTTTGTTCCAAATGTGGGACGCATGTGATCCATGTTATTTAAGAATATAAAAGATCATGACTTTATACTTGGTAATGAAGTGAACAACATAAAAGATATGTATACGCATCTTAAACGAAGCTTTAAAAAGAATAAAGAGTAATACTGTAAATATAATATTCTATTTTAAGAAAATGGACAAAACAGTTACAGTGGTAATAATTGTTTTAGACCTTTTGGGAACAAGGGGAATTCCTTCAATGAAGAAAGGGCTATTTTTACATAATGAAATTTTAGTCAAGACGCCACTTCAAAGGGAGCCATTTTGTCGGTCATTCTGGGCTAATACTCATAGGAATCTGCCACGTACATTCACACATATACACATACACATACATACACACACCATTTACCTTGCTAGAACAAAAAATACTATAATGATGTTGCAAATGTTTTAAATAAAATACTTCAGTTCTTGTTTATTTTGTTTATTTTCTTTATTTGTTATTGCGATCCTTGTGTATTTTTGTTAATGTTTAGTTGATGTTGACAACGGTTTATTTTACGTAGTGTTTCTGTGTACAACGTAGTGTTTCCGTGTACAACGTAGTGTTTCCGTGTAAAATGTAGTGTTTCTGTGTACAACGTAGTGTTTCTGTATACAACGTAGTGTTTCTGTGTACAACGTAGTGTTTCTGTATACAACGTAATGTTTCTGTGTACAAAGTAGTGTTTCCGTGTTAAACGTAATGTTTCTGTGTACAACGTAGTGTTTCCGTGTACAAGGTAGTGTTTCTGTGTACAACGTAGTGTTTCTGTATACAACGTAGTGTTTCTGTATACAACCGTTCGTAAAGACGATCTTTGACACAACTGTACAATGTTTCATCATTTATTGCCCATTTGTCGAGCATGGATTAAATGTACTTATTGGAGAGTATTTGTTTTATTCTTCCTATGCCGGGTTTGTACGAAAATATATCACGAAGATATAAAATGACAATCTTAATCGTCGTTTATTTGACATTTGATCATCGTGTGCCTGAAGTTGGAAGCGAAGCAAGAATCAAATTTTATTGATTTATCGATGACGTCCTCAGTGTTTGTGAGATAATGATTTAAATGAAGTTAGGCGGAAATAGTTTTGAATATAGTATCGTATTTTTTAT
This sequence comes from Morbakka virulenta, assembly GCA_003991215.1. Taxonomy (NCBI): domain Eukaryota; kingdom Metazoa; phylum Cnidaria; class Cubozoa; order Carybdeida; family Carukiidae; genus Morbakka; species Morbakka virulenta. The sequence goes on along the minus strand of RDPX01000080.1, from coordinate 1,840,537 downwards.
GCAGTTGTTTTCCATAACGAAGATGGATCTTTACACAGAACTAAAGGGGGGGGGTAGGATCTTTTGTCGTGTTATGTTAGAGAAATCATCCAGTTTCACTCAGAACTGGAGGTTTATTTGTTGCCATTTAACTAAATAAAAACAAAATAGACCTATTTTTTGTATTTGTATTTCAAATTAAATCTATCAAAGCCTTTTTCGGTGCAGTTAAGATGTTTTAGCGTGTTCGAATATGTTATTAATGCTATCTTTTGAATTTAACAGCATTTTTAATACCTGGTTTCCTAATTCAGCTTAACAGACAATATTGAGCCAGGTTTAATGTTGGTAAAGAAACTAGTTTTAAGGGTCAAGGGGATGCAACCCCCCTATGGCCTCAAAAAGCAACCTATGAATAGGCCATAAAAATCCAGTTAACAAGGAATCCATCATAGACACTTAAAGCTATATAAACCAGTTTTCTGCAGTTTTAATGAAAGTTAAGAAATAATTTGGGGCAACTAACTAATTATGAGTTGATTAGATATTTCATACTCATTACACCGTGTTGAGTTTTTACGTAAGATTAAGCGATTTACGTTTTTCTGTATTCCGAGGCCGCCCCAGGCAGCAATTGTGCTTTAAAATTCGTTAAAAACGAAAAAACGAAAGACTCAAAAGGACCACTTCAGTGAAAAGTGCAACTTCGCTACTTTCAGTTTTGTTGAACTATTTTTGAATTAACTCGATCTTACAACATTCAAGTCGAGCTACCATGAAATTTTTAGTTTGACTAATCTTCTCTACCCCAAGTAGGACAAATCTTATTGATGTGTTCGTTATGTATATAATACATTTATTACAGGCGACTGCTATATTTGGCTGACAGGATAATAGAACCGCTTCATATAGATATTAATAATTTTGTTATTTTTTGCAGTTGGCATCGCACCGAGCTAGAACGGAACCATGCAATTTAAGATTAAGAAGCCTTCTTAAACAGAATGTTAACTGCTTCAACTACTCTTTCGACGGGTCTTGGTTGGAGTATTATAGTCTGTACACAGTCTATTTTTTATTTTCGTCATTCGGCCGGGTTTTGGAGATTTTTTTAAAAGGGGCGTTCTTCTAAATTGCGGAAGAGGCAGTACTCTGAAAGACCTCACATGTAAAAAGCCGGAAATTTATACGCTAAATTTTCTTGCCTAAATAAACTCAGAGCGTTTTTCTAATGTACATGGTGAATTCCAAATGCAGAGAAAAAGTCATCTGAAGAAAGAAATATTTCCTATGTTTGAAATGGGATCATTTTTAACATTTGTTAACATTTTACCTCATGTACTTTCATAATTTATCATGCAGATCATTATAGATTCTTTTGTGATAATCGATAGTTGATATTCCTATGTTCAGTACTTAGTACCCTTTCACAATTTGATGATACCTCAGCTGATCAGATGTTACCTTGTCGAAAATACCACAGTAGCTAAATGTTTTAATGGATTGCTCTACATCAGTTTTGAGTATACAGAGGGTAATAATAGGCCATTTGAAAGAGAATCAATTTTGCGTTTACGATTACTGCTCATTTGGTAACATGAAGTCATACAGGTGCTATGCCTTTTTACTCGACCTGGGAATATTGCTATCATTGAAAGTGATTTCGGATCAATGCGACCACCTTCTTTCTCTTTCATTTGGCTAATCTCAAGTAAAGCCACCAGTCTGCCATTTCTATTTTACTATGGATCAGTGAACACATTGGAAAGAGACTAGTATCAGTTTGCATGAGCATGTCAGGTGTATGAACATAGCTTTCAGATTGCATTTAACTGTTATAACCAAGGAAATCTATAGTAATTATGGCCTAGGTACGTACATCACAATGAGAAGCATTCAATACTAAAAACTTTAGTTAACTGTGCCTTTAGGATCAAATAGCTAATAAAATAATTAACAAAAAAAAAGCATGGGAGGAACTACTAATGAAACTGACAAGGAATTAAAAGAAGCTGATAGTTTGGATCGTACATATGAAAGTGAAGAGGATCGACTTGATACAGAGGAAGAAAGGCGTGCTGAAGGGAAATCATGTCCCAGAATTAATCGCAAACTGTTACTCCCGAAAGCCTTCTATTTTTGTTTTTTTTCTGCATGGGGATCTTTGCTCCCATATCTTGCACTTTATTTCAAGCAATTGATGTTAACACCAAGTCAAGTTGGGATGCTTATGGGTTTAAAACCTTTCGTTAACTTTTTGGCAACCCCGGTTTGGGGTGCAATGGTAGATAAATTTCACATTCACAAATTTGCGCTTATCATCTCCCTCATTGCGTTGATTTCTTCAACATTTGCTCTCTGTCTCGTGCCTGGCCCAAAACAACAAAAAATCATACTAAAAAATCATTGTAATCGAACGGATTTGATTACAGATTTTATGGAAATGACTGAACCTGGGATCAACAAGATGGTCGTTACTGCAGAATTCCCAAGTGATTTTTACTTTTCAAAAAGTCGCTGGCCGTGGCCAATCGATTTTGCCATTAGTTTTGAAGAGGAAGTACATGTCAAATATCGAATCGATGCATCGAGGACTTTCACAAGTTTATTTTTGATAACTTTATTTGGAACATTGATATCTTCTCCAACACTTGCCTTAGTTGATACTGCAACACTTCAAATGCTTGGAAAGGAAACACATCGTTATGGAAAACAGCGTTTAACTGGGTCACTAGGATGGGGTCTTGGCGCCTTTATTGTAGGTGCATCGTTGCAAACAACGCATCGTTGTTCATTGGACAAAAATAAGGAAATCGTTGATTTCATACCTTGTTTTTATGTTTTTGCAGTTCTTATGACCCTTGGTCTCGTAGTTTCAATCAAATTTAAATTTCGCTCAAAAGGAAAGTCGGGACAGCAAACGAGTTTAGGTGTTGGTTTAGTGGCTCTTAGGAGCCCCACGTACGTCATGTTTTTATTTACAGCATTATATCTTGGTTTCTTAATGGCTTTTATCAAAACATTTTTGTTTTGGCATTTGAAAGACTTGGGTGGAACCCAACTCCTTTTTAGTGTAATCTCAGCAGTAAATTGTGTGGCTGAGGTTAGTATGTACTTTTTGTCCGAAAAACTTATTCAAAAGATCGGACAAGTACGTGTCCTATATCTAGGGCTTATTTGCTACTCTGTTCGATTATTCTACTATTCAGTTATTCCGTATACATGGATGGTACTTGCTGTCGAACTTTTACCAGGCATCACTACAGCAGCAGTTTGGGCTGCCTGTTTAAGTTATGTAAGTTTAAACTCGAGGCCTGGTGCCCAAACAACAATGCAATGTATTCTACATGGCGTACATTGGGGACTTGGATATGGTGCAGGGGAAGTGATAGGAGGTATTCTAGTTCACCACTATGGAGCACCTACAACTTTTGTTATGTTTGGAATACTTTGTATCGTTGTTCTCTTATTGTATATACTTATTAATATGATCTGGGGTAAAAAAGACAAAAAATTTAGTCGGGATGATGAAACACAAACTGACCTCGACCCAGATCGTCGAATTCAGGATGATGAGGAAATAAGTTTAATAGAAGCAGCGAAAAGAGAAGAGGAAGAACTGGAAAAAGAAAAATCATATCTGGATCAAAAAAAGTCTGATAACTTAGCCCCAATCGAGCAGACAGAGAGTGAAAGTAAGCCTCAAGGTAAATCAGAGGATAATACAAAAGAACTTCAAGGTCAACTTGATACAACAGAACCTAAAACTGATAGTGGGACTGAAAAAATAATAGACAATGAAGACAAGGATTTAGGCGATCCTAGTTCTTCGCTAAAGGTAAAAAGGACCAGGGAGGAATAGTCATATAAATAATTGTATAGCTCTTTTTTTTTTCTCAACGCTTAGGAATATCGAATTTTTTGTACAAAAACGTTTTAGTTGTGTTTAAAACATGATTCACTTATATTTGTCTAATCTGTTTCATTTTTTACTGTCGTATTTAAGACCCTTGGCATATTTAGTTGCTTGTGCACTCTATTTTGGTAAAGGACTTGTTTCCTGTGTCCTCTTAGAACGAGCGTCAAAATGTATACTTCCTTGTAAATGAAAAATTTAGCCGCCTCTTGTTTATTTTCCGTATTCAATAGCTGACTGAAATATTGTTTCTATCTCGACTGAATGCCACTTGTATTGTACAGTGCTTGAATGTTTCCGTTATTGATACCACTCGTTTGCCCAACATAGTTCCTTTCACCTTCTTTGGTTGAGACCAAATCATTCCATTCTTGGGATGAGTCCCATTTTGCTTTTGCAACAGACCTTTTGGCTTTCTTGTTCACCTGTTTGTATGCGCTCTCTGTAATTGCTGAGGTCTTTTCTTCCAAGCCTTTAAAGCTTCTTTCTTCTCCGCTAAAGCCTCCTAGAAACCGTCACTCCACCACCGCCCCTCTCTTTCCAACCTTGTACCTCCCTTTGTTCTACCAACTACTTCTTCTGCCGCGCCGATTATAGCCTCTTTCGTAGCCTTCAACTTACCCTCAACATCATTATGGTTTTCTTGTTTGCGGCTTTTCACAGACACAAGTATCTCTCTCCCTTCTCTCTCCAAAAGGTTGCCAAGTTTTTATTCTCGGCTTCTTTGCTCAGCCTGTTTTGTCCACGAGAGCTGCATGATCAGCAGTCCATGTTGGCTTCCGATCGCCTCTCCATTTATCACGCCACAATTGGTAACTCCCCTTCTGTCCTCTTGCTTAAGGAGGAAAAAGTGGATCTGTGATTTTCTGAAGCTGCTGCTATAGGTCACCAAGTGTTTCTCGTGCTTCTTAAAGACGGTATTTACTCAGAATAGGTCAAAGCTCTGCGCCACTTCTAAAATTGTCTCCATCTTCATTCCTTCACCCAAATCCGAAGCCTCTATCTACCCTGTCATATTTATCCTTCCCCGTGCCCACGTGTCCATTCAAATCGCCTCCCACCATAATCTTCAGGTTGGTGTTTTCAAGATTGTCTCTTTAAATCCTTCCAAGCACTCTGCCTTTGTCGCTTCACTACCGCCTGTCTGTTGGGCATACGCTGAAATAACATTGACAATCGTCTGCCCAACCACTAGCTTCACTTGCATCAATCTGTTAGACAGTCTTGACTTCTCCAACTTTTTCCTTCCGATTCGTGCAATGTAACACCCACCGCACTTAGTCCATTCTTCCCACAACTGTCGAACAGCTTGAGTCCACTACCCCATTCTCTCACTCCTTGACCTTTCCACTTTGTCTCTTGAACACTTGATGTCTATCTTCCTCCTCTTCATACAATCTGCCAACTCTGTTGCTCTCTCAGTCATACTACCCACATTCCAGGTGCCTTTACTGATGAACTCCACTGGCCTCTTTAACAGTGCCCGTGGTTGACACGGTACCTCTTCGCTTTTTCGCACCAGTCTGGGGTTACTGACGCGCGTCGTTTCTTTAGAACGCCCCAGCTCTATTCATTGTCATATTAGACCGTGCCATGTTTAGTTGGAGCGAGTTTTTACGGTCGCATGCCCTTGCTGACACCAACTCACAAGGCGATGAGCCCATTTGACTCATGACTGGAGTATTTTTAACCCTGGGTGAGAAGTTCCAACGGCTGTTATTCAACCCACTTTCTTTGAATTTGCTTCTAAACTTCTCCTTTCTAAATTGAAAACAGCGATTCTTAACCAAACAGCAGGTTCAGGCCAGGGATTGTTTGGCAGAAAAGACGGATTATCCACAATACCGTTTCATTGAATGGTTAACTTTACTGATATTACTTTTTATATCCCCCAAAAGTTAGAAAAGGACCCTGTTTAGGTAGTCACAACCAACCAGAAATTAAAAAAAAACTCACAAAAGATGGCATACGGAAAAAACCCTCTCCAAAACAGAATCCTCCATAATCGGGAAATTAACGTGGGGATCGGTTTCTGGCAAAATTTACAGATTGTCTTTGGTTTATTCGTTTCCAAGGAAACCCAACTTCTTCTGCCACAAAGCATATTAGTTTTTGTGAAGGACCGAATGATCTCCATGCAAAACTAATAGGTGCATAACGGTCTTTCTGTCGCGTTGGTTTAAACATTCCAACACCTTGACACATTGGCTGGATAAGCGAGGATCCGCTTGTCACTGATATTGCTTAACGCTTGTCCAAAGCGCTCTTGGTTCTGCATTGATTTCAGTCAAATTCCGTTATATACCATGAACTGCGCAGTTGTAAAACCAGCCACTAAAATTGGTGTTGACTGCGGTAAATTGATGGTTTTGTCGATGCCTCGAAAACGACGTAGGTTTTTTGCATTGTAAACGAACATCGGGCAAATTGATGACACAGGTGGCATTGGCCCAAGAATTTATGGCGAGTCGTTCTTTCGCTTTGCTTGTTTCGGAGGGCTGATTATAAATGATACTCTGTGATCTTCCAACAGCCAATTTGCAATATAAACCCCCGTTTCGTTACAATTAAAATCTGGTCAAGAGAATAGATAGCCGTGGGTGTACTGAATGTATGGCGAAACTCATCAGTAGAAACCAACTCCACACTCCATCTGGCGCCAACAAAGGCAAGACTGTTAATCCCAAACCTACCGCAACATTTTCACTAAGACCTAAAATATGTATCACTTAGTTGCAAAGACCAAGCACATCTTTTTCTGTGGTTTCAAGAAAGGGCAACAATAATACCCCAATTGAAGTGCTGCGTGTTCGCGTAAATGAAAATAGGTACTGAAGCATCATGATATAATTTTTCTCAACTAAGCCACACGACCGACGTTCTACTTGTGTCAAAAATGATTAATTCATCTCAGTTAATTTATTACATGTCTTTAAAATTGATGAAAAAAATGGAAAATCAAAAAGTTTCCACACAACTGTAAGCCAAATAAACGTGGGGCAAATCATTCAGAAATCACAGTCTTTTGTAAAATCTCTATTGGAGAGCTTTACGGAGAGAAACGATTTAAACCTTACAGACAATGCCGGAAGGCAACCTGGCATTTCCGCGTCTCGATCTTTACTTAATATCGAAAAAAAAATATTCGAATAATTTTTCGTAATGTTTTGTAATGTAATGTTTCATGGATTGATTTTATTCAGTTTTTTATGCCAATAATCAGATGACTATATATTTTTATCCTTGTGAGGAGTTTCAATATTAGTAATAATACTTCTCACCAATGACGGATGTCGACAGTCAATAGAATATTCCATATGAAATCTATTATTACCACTATCGATAAATTAACTGTCAAGATATTTGTACTTTCTGCCTTTATAATTAAACGACAAATTGCTCATTCTTTCTCAGCATTACTCTTTTTCTCACTATTTTTGGCCTCCACATCTCCAAAGGCTCTTAAAATTTGAAAACGTGAGGGGCAAAGCTAGTGCGAATCACAAGCACCAGAAAAAACAACAAATAGTTTATTAAAACATCAAACAAAAATGTTTGGCATCCAAAGGCAACTGACCTTTGACATTTATTAAAACATGAACTTTCTATCACTTGACCTTTACATAATATGAAAAGTAGTTAATAATGAGTGCCAACAAGCCTATATATATATATACCTGGTCTCTTTTTCTCTTAAATAACGTCTGAATGAAATTGGAAAATATCCGAAATACAAATCTGATTTAAACACTGACTTTTAAAACATTCTCGCTTCTAATAAATTACAACTTTGTAGTGTTATGCTCTGGTCCCCGTTGCCCATAAAGTGTAAAAGGTGCTTGCGGGACACCATGAAAAACCACAGTTTCCCCCAAAAACCTGAGCTTTTCCTCCATCTATTTATTCTGTGCAACCACCTAGGTATGGGTCCAGACAAAGCTTGTGCCTGCTTATTACAACTTACTCTCAATCCCACCTTGTTAGAAGCATCCCCTCCCACGAATCTACAGGACACAGGTTTAATTCATTTACAGGGAATATGTAAATGCTCATTATTCATTCCGAAAGAAAGCATCAAATGCCTTTTAAAATTCTTATACAATAAAATTATCATCCACTTGTGAAATTTCAATGCTTTCTGGTTTTCCCAAATATCGAGTCTAACCCAAGTCCTGCAAAAACTAATCCAACTGCTAACCACTGGCGAGCAATAAGAACATTTCCAAAAAATAGCACTGAAAATAAGATGGTAAAGAACTTCCTTGTTGTTGTTACGATTGAGCATGTAAGTGGGCCGAAATTCGTCACTGTCATGAAAATAAAGTTCTGTGGAGAAACAAAAAGGTGACAACGTATAATGATTATAGCTTGCATCATCACATGTATGCATATTTATAAATATATACATACACACATAAACATATAAACATATATATATATATATATATATACAAACCAGTATCGAATTATCTTTATTATCTATCGACAGTGCTCAATAATGTAAGAATATTAGAGCTATATACATATACATCACATATACATATATATATAAAGCTAAATGGATATATAGGTATACCTGTATACAAGGATACATCCATACATCCATATGTACTTATATATATACATACATACATTGAGACATACATACATACATACATTGAGACATACATACATACATACATACATACATACATACATACATACATACATTTACTTTTAGCTGACGATTGTGAAAACATGAAACTGACAGATTTTTTTGTCATCCACCATATGATAGCTCTAATATTCTTATATTATAGACCACTGTCGATAGCTAATAATTACTTCGTTAGTGGTATATACATACATAAATTTTGTAATTGTAAACGAGGATCATTAAAAACTTAATTACCCTAATGATTTTACAGTGATGACATTCCATATTCTCACAACAAATCACAGAGATACTAAAAATGTGATCAAGTCTCTGTGTACGATACCCATGCACTTTTACCCATCAGAACAAAAGAGCTAGATTGTGAAGTACAAAAAAGAACATACCCATGAACAGTGGCAGACAAAGACAACAAAAATAACCTTGCAACTTGGCATGTCCAAGCCTTTGGACGTTATTTCCATGTCATGGCAAAGGATTTCTTTGTTTAGGTGACGCTGTTATTAATCTTTATGTAATATACAGAAACATATATAAAATAACTCAAGGTAAAGACAACATGAACCACGAAAATCTTTGTGCAACAAAATTAAACAACCGTATTACCTGCCCCAAAGCACTTGTAAGTCCAAAAAGAACCATATTCCAAATAACGTAAGGATAACGGCCAACGAAAGCAATGAACTGCCAGAGTTCACCAGTTGCTACAATTGCTTTAAAAATAAAAAATGCCAAGTACTTATCATATATATCATATAAAATCATATCATATATCATATCATATATCCTATCACATATATCATATCATATATCCTATCACATATATCATATCATATATCATATCACATCATATATCATATCATATCATACCATATCATATCATCTTATACTCTATCATATCATATATCATATATAATAACTTATCCTCTATCATATCATATATCATATCTCATTCTATCTTATCGTATCCTATCTTATCCTATCCTATCATACCACATATAATATCCTATATCAGAAGTAATATCATATAGCATATATATTAGAGGAAAGCGAGAATTAGAAATAATATTGTAATGACTTTCAAAACTAAAGAATATTGATTACAGATAAAAAAATAATCAAAAGTGGCTTATTGTTTCAGGATACTGAGTTGATGAATTTTAATGTCCTTGATCAAATTGCCCTTGGTACAAAAGAAATTTGCAGAACATTTTCCTTCAAAAAGACTTCAGGTGTGCAAGATTACATCTTCTTCTCCTTTCGGCCATTTCCAACGGGTCAGGTCGGGTCGGCCGCTCGACAGTCTTCTCCACTTTTGCCTGTCCTTGACATACTCCTTTGTCACCTGAACTTCCTCCATATCTTTCTTGATGACATCGCTCCACCTTAGCCTCTGCCTTCCCCTGCTCCTCTTGCCCTCTACCTTGCTGTCAAATGTCTTCTTTACCTCCATCTCTTCTCCCATTCTCATGACACGACCATACCAACACAACCTTGCTTCTATTGCCTTCTCTCGTATTCTGGTAACCTTCGTGAACTTTCGAACATCCTCGTTAGTTCGGTGCTCCCGCAGAGACAGACTTATCATCCATCTTAACATCCTCATCTCAGTCGACATTTGTGCCCTCTCTTCCAGTCTCCTCAATGCCATCACCTCTAGTCCGTACAACAGCACTGGTCTGATCACACACTTGTATATCTTCACTTTCAATATAACTGGTATTCCCCTGTCACACACTATTTCACTTGTTTCCCTCCACTTCACCCACGCTCTCTTGATTCTGTTCCTTATCTCCTCACTACACCCTCCTCGTTCCTCCACAATTGAACAAAGGTAGCAGAACTGATCTACCTGATTTATCGGACCCCCTTGTGCATCTACCATGTGGCACTCCTCTACTCCATCTTTGCTGGTCACTAATGTTTCTGTCTTCTTTGCATTTACTTTCAGTACATTCCTTTCCAACGACCTCTGCCATTGTACTAGTTTTCTTTGCAGGTCAGCTTCACTCTCCGCTGTGATCACGAGATCATCTGCATAGAAGTTCTGTTGGTAGACCTTGTCTCGCGGTTGCACTGATTGTGTCTATGACCACCACAAACAGTAAAGGACTTAGTGCTGAGCCCTGATGCAAGCCGACTTCAATGTTGAACTGGTCTGTCTAGCCTACAGGGGTCCTTACAACGGTCTTGCTTCGACTGTACATGCTTTGCACCACTCTAACAATCTTTTCTGGTACTCCCCTCTTGTGTGTAAGATTACATAGCAAGTCCTAAATAAAGGTGTGTCTATTTCTATTCGCGTACCTGATTGCAAACGGGTACAAGGATTACGCTTACCTCACATACACTAAAAGGTGTTGTACGGTTGTTAGAGACTCCACCCAGTTGAAAACAATGATATTTTTTACATAACGGATTTGATTCACACGGTGGACCAAATCGTTGTAAACGCAAACAACCAAAGCATAGATCTTAACATTATGCGCGGTGACATGATATCCGTCCTTCCAACAGCACCTGTTTTCAGTTGGTAGCAAAAAAGATATCAGTCGTTGAAAGAAAACAAAAGTTTTGATACCTATAAATGACTTTTGCCTGGTCTTAAATTCAATGGATGAATCCCTTTACAACTAAGTGGGCTCGTCCACGTGCAAATATTCCTGTCGCAAAAATGCCCAACGTTTGTTGTCGTGAGACCTTACAAACGCTTTGACATGTATGTGAGCCAAGCTTTGTGGTTTAATTTCCACATATATCTCCAGGTTTTATATGGCTCCATTTATGCAACAAACAAACTATTCTTGCACTGAAACAACGCAGCTGGTGATTGTAGGCTACAGAGGATCGTTTAGCAGTTATGACATTTGCGTTGTGGGATCCTCAGACATGTCTTTGATTTGGGCCAGACAATAAGAAAATATTGTGTTTCTCTCTCTCTTGAGAACACACATTTTATTCACCACATATAATGATGAAAAAGCAAATAATTAAATATTAAAGATTACAGAACGAAAAACTACAGAAAGTTCAGGTAATTACCTATGGCAAGAATAATCATAGCTATCTTATTAACTGCCAACATCATGTGATGTGGTTGGGTCTGATGGTCAGCTCTCATCCTGTCTTGGCTTGCTCCTGTCAAACCATCCAAAGTAAGTGAAGCTGCCTAAAACGCAAAAGTTATGGACCCACTTAAAAGTAACAGGAAATTCGTATCACCCGTTCATCATCATCATCATCATATTCGGTTTAACGTCCGGTTTACATGCTAGCATGTGTTGGACGAATAATTTGACTAGAAGAATCGTCGAAGATACTGGCCATGTGCTGGCAATTATTCGATCTCCTTTGTCTCGTTTTAGGCACATTTTACCACCTTTTCTAAATGAATGTCATCTTCAGCACATTTTTCTCCCGATTTTTTTGGCTACTAATATCCTACGGCTAATATACATTCAAAAAGTCAAACTGACAACGCCAAGTAAAAAAGTTATGTCAGTACTTAATTTAGACCTGATCTTAACGTCGAACATTCNCGTTCATCATCATCATCATCATATTCGGTTTAACGTCCGGTTTACATGCTAGCATGTGTTGGACGAATAATTTGACTAGAAGAATCGTCGAAGATACTGGCCATGTGCTGGCAATTATTCGATCTCCTTTGTCTCGTTTTAGGCACATTTTACCACCTTTTCTAAATGAATGTCATCTTCAGCACATTTTTCTCCCGATTTTTTTGGCTACTAATATCCTACGGCTAACATACATTCAAAAAGTCAAACTGACAACGCCAAGTAAAAAAGTTATGTCAGTACTTAATTTAGACCTGATCTTAACGTCGAACATTCCCTGCTTTTGTTCTGTTTTTCAATTTTCTTATTATGGTAACTGGTGACTAGGTAATATAGTAATTTACAGACTTATATTTACCACTGGTTAGAGAATTGTGCTTGTTCTTAAATAAATAAAGTGTCTGATGACCTATATATTTTAGGGGGGTTTATATAACCTTATCTCATGCAACCCAATCATAAAAGTTTTAAGACACGATGACAATGTAAACCAGGATGGCTGTACAATAATAATTTTGTTCTCTCTGCATACTGTATTGTTCTACGACTACATCTAAAGAAAGAGGATTAACAGCATAAGTGGGAACAAAGGTATATTCACATCTTTAATTCTCCTTACTTCTGCTTGTGAATGGTGATCTGTATGGGAAATGAAAGACGCCCCAACCCTTCACAAGCCCTGGGGCCACACCTTTACCATGTGTAAACAACCTCTAGTCACCCTAATGGGATACAGAAAACCCATTGCCATGCTGTAGTAGTGGATGCTGTCGTCAGATGCCATTATATTTTGAGACAACGGTAAAGATAAACTGTCCTAGTCAGGCAATCCCCAAGCCTTTGGGACCAACCTACAAGTTCCAAAAATTTCTATGAATATTCCCAACTGATATTACCATACTACGATATGATGCTAAAAAATCCAACTCCGAGGTATAAAGGCACTCAACATGCTACTTGGTTTCCCATCTGGCTGTAATGAATCAACTGGACCAAAAAAGCAAGATAAGTCTTCTTGATGACCACACCAGAAAGAAAAAAAGATTAACCAGCTTGACAATGTGATCGGGAACTTGAACAAGGAATGTTGGGAACGTAAACCAAGAGAATTCAAAAACTATAAGATTAGAAATGGCAGAACGGAGGCAGCTTTATTAGTGAACTGAAATGGACCGGAATGGTTGATTTCAAAAGTAGTGATGACCAATTATTCTGCTGCGGAAATGGTTTTGTTAGCAGAAATGGAGTGAGTTGCTTTAACCCTGCAAACATTTATAGCTGGGGCGCTATTAGGGGAAAGTCATGTCGGTGACTGGGTCAAAGCTCTTAAAATAATAACATTCACCTCAAACTTTTCAGTAATATAATTACATACAACCACTACTGATGCTGACTATATATTTGTCGTGGAGTTTGATGACAAGCTGCAACACACTGTTGACTCAAAATCAAAAGGTGAGATCCTGTCTGTAAATAGGTGCATAAATGCGGAGGTTGGTGTGAAGATAGGGGCGGAGATATCAGAAAAACATACTTCGAACAGCAAAAGCACAGATTACACACTTTGGTAATCCCAGACTGGCAGTAAATGTAATCAAATGGAGTAAAAGATGCGTAACAAACGTTCCCTGAGTTAAGTATATTGAGTCAAGACAGTGCCTCGTATGGATAGTGGGTCCGACTATCAACTACTTGTATCAAAGGTCAGAATGAGACTGAAGAATATTGATAAACTAACACCACACCCGCTACGCCATACAGAATAAATTTACAGCACTAAAAGAAATGGACTGACATTCAAGATGAGTTATGGAAAGTGACAACAGCGATTAAAAAACAGGACGCCCAAAGATATTTGTCAAGTCACACAAAAGTAAAAATAAAGTGGTTATTAGAACAAAGTGTTAATATTGAAAAAACGACGGGTTGCCAAAATCAGAATAAAAACTGAAATGTACAGAAAACTGAGCGCTGATTTTCAGGAAAAGCATCGAAATCTAAATTTTAAATGTCAGTTGACTGTGGTCAAAAACAAGAGGGGGGAAAACCGCTATTTTAATGTTGGCAAAATGGAGTTACTGGAAAATTCACTACATGAGTGGGGGAAGCAAAGAATAAATTTGAAGGAGGTCCAAAGGAAGACTGCGTGATTAAAAACGGATGGTAACAGCATAAAAAATGTCTCTGTAGGGAGAACCCAAACGTTACAACTTTTTATTTGCCAATGGGTGTGAAGCCAGAAGCAAATGTTCTTACAAGTGAGGTTACATGACCATTAAAGCAAACAAAAATTGTACGATTGCCTTGGATTGATAATATGCTTATCAGACCCATTAAGGATCTATAAATCAAAAGCAGTGAAATAATGACAAGTAGTTGTCAACTGATTTTAAAAATATTTTAGTCAAAGCGTTGGAAACAATCAATTTGTATAAGTATACTAAAGCAAGGTGGTGCACTAGAGTACTTAAGCAACTATATTGCACCGATTTCACATGCAAAAAAAAGTGTTGCAAGATAGAAAACCATGTGAAAAGTGAGATGCCGAATAAACATACAAATTTTGGTAAAAGAAATGGAACTAGAGACCGGATAGTAAATCAGAAATCAACGAAAAAAGATACCAAAAGAGTACAAGCAAGAAATGTACATGTATTTCAATGGTTACATTGAAGCATTTGATTAAATGTTTGGGTCATTAATATCTACGGCATGTGGTAAAGGTAGCTGGTATTCCAGAGTAGTTTAACATTCTTTATCAAAGCCTATACAGTGGCAAAGTAACTACAGTAAGAACAACTTGTAGTGAAACTGACTGATTTCCAATAAATATGAGCTTAGAGAGGACTGCATCTTCACATCTTTTCTGTTTAACCTTTAGAGGCAGTGTCATCTAAAAGACTGTATTAAATTTGATGGAAGAAGGAAATTAAACCTGAGGCCATTGAGTCAATAACGCAAGATGCGCTGATAACATGACCTTCTCGACATCACCAGATCTGACAGAAAAGTTAATTTCAGTAAAACAGTAAAGAAATGGACGGATCAAAGAACGACAACCAGAAGACAAAAGTCATATCAACATCTTCACTTTGACATTTTTAGGATCGAGAACTATAAGGTAAAGGTGATCGACTCCTTTGTAATTTTTAGAGTGGGGATTGATCAGGATGCAACTTGTGCAAGCGAAATACATGGAAGAATAGAACAGAGAAATAAAAACAATCTGTAACCTAACCAAATTATACGGGGTAAAGGTCTTAAAATGGTAACAAGAACATAACTGTAAAATCTATGGTCTTTTCAAGTTAACATATACGGATGAGAATGCTGGGTTCGTATGAAATATGGTGCTGGCAAAGGTTAATTAAGTAAGTCAGTAAGAGAGGGCAGAACCAAAATATCATTAGTCACTCTATCGTCAAATTAGAAAATCTTAAGGACGAGAACAAACAATAACCCAAGGAAAACAATGAATACAATCAACTGACAGAAAGAAAGAGCAGCAAGGAATGTGTTAATTATTTTCTAATTTTTCAAAATTCATATCCGTAACCTTAATTTGTTACGGGCATAACTAAGATAAAAAGACCCATCAATTCATCTCCAAATACTTTTAAACATTTATCCGTGGCAATTTGAATATGACTTCAACTCTTAAATCCAGATTGTTCTAAAGAATGATATTTCATTTTAAGCAATTTTCGACAAGAATCATCAAAGTCATCGGTCATTTCCAATGTCAGTTATTGTTCTAACTTTTCCCGTACTCATTTTTTCATTACATTATATGTTTCAAAAATAAATCATATATTTACAATGATATCTCTACAAAATAATAAGGGCAGAATCCTTTTCAAAATGAATATACGACTCTTAGATAGGCAGAAAAAAATCCTATAGTATGTCTCATAGAGTGCCTTTATATTCAATTGTTTCATTACAAATAACTCTCCAGACATCTGTCTCATATTTATAACTCCGCAATCTTTCTCAATGGGAAAGTACTTGTTACCAGCAGAGAATGGCATTTAAATAAAATTCAAAATGGAGAAACATAACTCACCAATAAGAGCTCTCCATAGCCAAAAGTAACTTCATTACTTGAAACGGCCTTTTTCTACAAAAGAAAAAATGCGACTACTTGATAAAAAATTAGAGCTGTGATGTTTGGATAATGATTTATCATATTCGTTTATTCATGTGTGTGTGTGTGTGTATGTGTGTGTATAGAGTGAGAGACATATATCAATGGTTAATTATCACCATAAAAAGTGCTTGAAGAAATTGAATCCCAGACAGTTTTTGAAGTAAATAATTCTGAGCAGGGCAAAATTTATCTTTCACCAGGTATCAACAAGGGTCTTAATAATGTCAACTGGCATCCACTCCCTACTTGTAGTACCATGACACACCATATTTCAGAGGAGTAAGGTCACCACATTAATCCGTTGGTCAGTCTCCCCAGGTTATGGATACTAAGCACTTCGTATCTAGACTGAATAAGTTGGTAGCATACCTGAGACAGATCTCTTTTGCACTGCAGAGAGCAAGGGAAGGGGGCACTTACAATGGATTTATTTTGCCAAATGATACACATTAGTTCTTGCATAACAAATCCTGCAATCCATGGCATTCTAAGAAGGCAATCCTCTATATTCGGGTGCTTAGGTATCTGTTCGTATAAACAACAGTTTGAGTATTGGGTAGGTCAGCTGAATAGATAACTAAATGATAAAGGTCAGGGGCTGTAAAGAATCACATTTCAATGTGCAGATATATTAGGATACGTTGGTTAGATAAGGCGTCTCTTTTACCCAATGCAGATAAGGAAAGCAACTCTGGAAGAGAAGTCCGACTTCAACAGGCAGTAACACATCATCCAGCTCTCAACAATGTTAAAAATAACAGGGAATCTCCTCTCTATGCTTTCTAGATTTGAGTAGCTTGGACCGGTTTTTCCTAGATCTCAAGTTACTGCATTTCAGTGATGTAAGAACTTCGAGGACTTCTTAGTTAGGAATGGGTAGATTAAAAATGACAAATATAAAAGAGGTCCTTCTTATTGTAAAAAGGCCAAATGTCAAATGTGTAAAATTATGACTGTTGGTGATAATTAAGCACTGTGACGTATAATTATATTTCATATTTTAGTCATTTGCTTTGTTTGGGTTAACTCACCCACTCTTTATCCCATATCTCACTCTTTGTTATCCATTCTACAATAATTATGTTTGTTTACTTCCATTTATCCTGTTGTTTTTATTGTTTATTTTCAATCACTTTTACCTGTTCCTGTGGGGCATATGAGTCTTTCCCATCACTTCTTTGTTACACAATGCCTTTCATATTTCATTTATTGTTATTACAGGTGTTACCTAATATTTAGAGACTGTTGTTCTAATCTTCTAATTGTCTATTCTTCTTTTGTTCATGTCTAGAGAGATGGTATCACCTTCTCCAATAATCCCTTGTTACATAACACCTTGTCTATTCCTTTTCTTATATACTTTATCTAGTGTGTTCGGCTTTTATCATTAGAAGATTTTTTATGTAATTAACTAACTGTAAATTGTTCTTTTGTGTTGTTTATTATATATGTGCTATATCGACCTGTATTGTATTCACTGACCAAAACAAAAGTTGAAAACCTGCAAAACAACAGGTTTTTAGTACCACAATGCCTTTCTCTTGACTAATTCATATGTTTGTAATATTCANTAATAAAAAAACCTACTAGATTTGACGAGCTTTACCCCAAAATAATTTTTACTGTACAAGGAAAAACAGTGAATGCTTTAGATTATTTAGGTGGACCCTAAATGCTGAAAGTAAACAATACAATATGAGGTGTCAAGATCACTTCCACCTTTTTCATCTAAAGTTGCCACCCTGCATATTCCTATTTCCAACGTAGCCAAATAAATATGCAACTTCAAGATGATTTAAAGTAAAACTCATCATCATCATCATCATATTCGGTTTAACGTCCGTTTTACATGCTAGCATGTGTTGGACGCGAAAAATTTCCCCAGCAATTGGGGTTCAGACAGTGCCCTTCAGAGGAACTTTGATTTGGCAGTGAGGAATTTCTTGGCCGGATGCCCTTCCTGACGCCAACCAATGGCCTTTTTTTTCTTTGCAAAGTTCCAAATTCTCCCCGACAGCTCGGGGAATCGAACCCGGAACTATTGGTTACTGTGCAGTTGCACTAAGCATTAAGCCACGGCTACTCTAAAAATTCCCCCCAGCAATTGGGGCTCAGACGGTGTCCTTCACAGCAACTTTGATTTGGCAGTGAGGAATTTCTTGGCCGGATGCCCTTCCTGACGCCAACCAATGGCTTTTTCTTTTCGCAAGGTTCCAAATTCTCCTCGGCAGATCGGGGAATCGAACCCGGAACTCTTGATCACTGTGCAGTCCACTAATCATTAAGCCACGGCTCCTCAACTCTACTAACATAATTAACATGTTTCCTTCAAATAGAACCAGGGTGCTTATTTAAAAGTAGCACTTGAGAGGAAGTGTTTATCTGGGGGGCACTTACTTAAAGACCAATGTTTATGGGGAGAATCATTTGGATTTTTTACACAAATACCTCAACTCTCTCCCTAGTTGTAGGTGGGAAATAAGCAAAATTTACTATAGACCAGGGGAAAAATGAAGAAAGAGGCATAAAATTAGCAATAACCATCCTCAGAAACATGGGATACAAGTACAAAGTCAAAAAAAATACAATTCCAGCTCAGCATCAATCTAATCCTCTACAAAATAAGGATCAATGAGCCTGTATTCTGGTGCTTCATCTTCCTTAACATTATCATAAGCTACATCCTCAATAACTGCAAATTGAACATCTTCAGCATGGGATGGTTGATTCCTCTAACTTGTTGTTATCACCATGTTTTCCCACACAGTTGTTTTATTATGGCATAGGTATCCCTTGGGGAAAATTTGATTTTTCCCTGGGGTAAATAAGAAATAGTCCAGTTAATCAATTTGTCCATATCCTTTTTGCCACAGATGTCCATTACCACAATGACAAACCATAATGCTGCATAAATATTTCCAACCATTTTCTTGTAGTGTGAAATTTTCTTTGCTTTTGTCCACCCTACTTCCAATTCAACATACTGGAACATTTTGATTCCCTTTTCCTTATACAATGCAATGTTTTGATTTAAAAATAGATAAAGAGTGGATTGACCCTTTCCATTTTCTATCAAAATGAATCATCTAAACCAATCCACTTTAGTTTCACTCTGGAGTATAACACACACTTTAATACAACTATCAGGGAACATCATATTAACCAAATAATGCCATTTATATCCTAGGTGTGTACAACTGATAGAGCTTTTTTTAAATAAGGTAATGTCCCTGTATTAATAATCCTGTATTATTTCTCAAGCAGCATATGGAAAGCTTTGTGAATGACCAAGTCATTGACAAACAAAAATGTGAAATGAATTGGTTGCACCACGACAGTAAACAATCCACACAAAAAGACTGAGAATCTGCTTTTATATTACATCAAGAATTAAAGGCAGGCAGGTAATTTATATTCAATTTGATTTTATGCTGAAAATATTCCAGTAGTCTGATTTCAGGCTGTCATGTAAACAGCATAACATATTTCATGACAGTGATCTCTACAATGTTGAATGCTTAAGGCCATATAGGGATAGGTTGGCCAACATAAGGGGTGAGAGAGCCTATACAAGAATGACTTACTGAAAGACTCACTAGCCAATGGAGTGCTTATTTCAGTCATGATTTCAAATGTCTCCTTAAATATTCTCATCTTCAAGTTCTATATCAAACTGCATAGGCAACCATAGAAAGCCACTGTGCTCTGCCTTTGGCCATCTCAACCAGTGTCATTTCTTGGTAGTTTATATCTCTTTCTCTTATTCATTTGTTCAAAGTAGGTATCCAGAGAAACTACTTCACCATATCACAAAAGAAAAAAAAATTACTACAAAAGAGGGGTAGTTCTCCACTTTTATCAGACTTTTGCATTGAAGCTAATAAATAATTGGAGTAATTCAAGGAAAATAAAAACAAAAAAACACCTTTAAATGTTAATAAACATTGATATCTGAGATCTGTTGAAGATGTTATGATGACGTTTTTCTGAGCTATGCATTAAAAGATTTTTTATCACCCTGATGATAGTAGAGGTATCTCTTAAAACATAGATCAGAAAAAGCTTCTACCTCATGACACAATAAAGCTCCAATGTTCATGGCTTCAAGTAAGTCCATAAAGTCAAAGAATTCAAGATAAAATGATATGATTGCAAATACTTACATCTTTATACAAAAATAATGCTACTCCAATAACAATTAAAAGAACACAGAGGTACTTTGCTAATGGATACGTTTTCCTACCAAAGAGCACACCAAGGATCATCACTACAAAAAATAATAAAGCAGGATGATTACAAATTATCCCATATCAGAAAATAAATTGATTGATTTTGCCTGTGCTTTATGCTATTTATTAAACAGAATAATCAACTTTAATGACTATCTTTTTCTTACTGACAAATATTTTTAATTAGAATTACTTTAACATTTATTGAAGGTATGAAATTAAAACCTGGCAAGTGCTTTCATACCAAGAAATGTTATGGAATCCATGAACAGCATCTGAAGATCCACACACTATTACAAAACATACAAATATGAAATTTTAAATTGTATGTGTCTTGGGCATCTTGATGCACTTATCTGAATGTTGCCATATGACAAAATAGATTTAACAAATTATCAGAATTTCATACAACCTGCATGCTGAGGATTACAAACACCATCAGGCCCCACATGATTTCCAACTACAACCTACAGAGCTGAAATGTGAGCATGGATACTCTGATCAGCAGCAGGAGAGAGATTGGGTGTGACTTAAGGTTGGACCTGGACTATATACCCAGAGTCAGTCTTCATTGGGTACTTGAGAGGAAGAGCAGGTGAGGTTTACCAAACCAGACATTGAGAAGAATGTTAAAAGGTGAAATTGAAGGCTTGGGCCAACTCTGGCCATCATCCCAATAGCTCAGCAACAACATTGAGCAGCATTCTGTATCATAGGGCATTATGGGTGGTAAGAAAGTAAGTAAGCAAGCATGTGCTTTTTTATTTATGTCACATTTCAAATTTGTTCAGGTATAGCTTTAACATGGATGATTACACTGGTGCTTTGAAATACATTTGTTTATCAAAATTGAATTATACAAAGATTTCCAAAACTCATTATGATGACAGAAGTGGCCACAGTTACGACCTTCACATTGTGCATTAATGTCTGATGGAATTAGAAAAAATGGATACCATAATCACAGTCCCTGGAAATTAAATTGGCCAACATAGAAAGGTGCAACTGTGCCTGAACTGCCATGCACTCCAGATAATTAGACATTTTAGGAAAGTTGTTCCCTTGCTTTAACTTTACCTGATAATGACCCTATGATATGGGTACCTCTCCTAAAAAGACAACAAGATTGAGATCTACAATGACTGTGGGCAGGCTCAGTTCTAATGAACTCAGAAGGAGATTGCACCTGGACAGTATTGGCAGCTTAATACAGAATTGGAGGCATCTTTGGTTTGGTCTTGCGGAGAGAATAGACAAGAATGCTTGAGCAAGTAGATGCAGAACAATCAAGGTGACGGGAACAACTGCTAGAGG
>RDPX01000080.1:1785664-1800427 GCA_003991215.1 Morbakka virulenta | reverse complement strand
AATAAGTAATAATAAGTAATAATAAGTAATAATAAGTAATAATAAGTAATAATAAGTAATAATAAGTAATAATAAGTAATAATAAGTAATAATAAGTAATAATAAGTAATAATAAGTAATAATAAGTAATAATAAGTAATAATAAGTAATAATAAGTAATAATAAGTAATAATAAGTAATAATAAGTAATAATAAGTAATAATAAGTAATAATAAGTAATAATAAGTAATAATAACTAATAATAAGTAATAATAAGTAACCATATGTGTTGGCTTGTTTTAAGAATAGTTAATACTGGTTTACATGAGGCGTTTCTTACGTCACTCGTACCATTATCTTTTCTTCGTTTTCTCTCCGTGTCTTCTTTTAACACCAGCCCTTCCTCTTGAGATATTTTTGTTGGAGCCCTTGGAGTATTTATGAGTATTTATGGAAGTTTATTTTTCTTATTCACCCCAAAAAACAAGGCCACTAATAATGTTGATTTATTTCAAACAAACAGCAAGTTGGGTGGTCTGTTTTGGCAAACGAGATCACTCTGTGTTGAACTACGTGTTGCACATTTTACCAATTGTTCATTGCAATGTAATCTTATTATTGACTTAATTTCTGCCTGGGTTTCTTTTGCGTTGCAACTGTTATTAAAATCGCCAGTCATGATGACCTGCTGATGCTCAACAGCAAGTTTCTGATATTTTGAAAATAACAGCGTTACATTCCTTTTGTAAATATTTTGATGTGTGCGAAGGATGAGATAAATTCCCAAGCAAAACGTTTTGAAACACTGTGAAAAAACCTTTAGCCATTTATTTTCAAATGATTTCTTGTCTTAACTGACCTTGTCCTGCTGCTAATCTTTAATCCTTGTCTCATCGACTTTTCTACAGGTATTATCATAGGGATTATTCTAATTAACGGGGTTTTTTTATGGTAATAACTCAGTTCGTTGCATTTCGTGTAACTCGTTCCTCTCAACATTTTCATCCTTATGTAGGGCCACAAATCTGTCATGTCGTTTTGAGGGGGGGGGAGGGGGGGGGGGGGGGGAAAGGGGTCAGGAGAGCTAATAAACATAAAGTGCATAACAGGTTAAAGGACCGTCGAACATGTTATTAAACGTGTGTTAACTACTGTTTAGATTTTGAAAATTCTTAATGTGTAAGCTCTTGCTTTTCTTTATAGAAATTATGTATTCACTGTTAGTTAATACATAGATTTCACAAATTGTTGTGAACTATGATCTCAGAGGTAATCAATGAAATTTCTAGATTTCGAGCAGTTTCTTAAATTTGAGAGTGTTCAGCACCATGGTTGTTTAACTTTTTTATCCTCTAAGGACATGTTTCTTATAAAACAAAATGTATTTATTCCACTTTACTGGTGTCAGTTTAAGAAATCTTATTTTCTTATCTCTGTAATAAGCAGGGTAGCTAGTTCGTGAAGTTGAATTGTCGTGGTAAATTCTCTTTGGATTGAACAAAGCATGATGTAAGGTAGTCCAATGTTTTCACATGAAGCTTTTAGACAAGCTTTCAAGAGCTTCATTTCAAAAAGTGATCTTTCACTTTGATGTCAACATGATCTTTGCTTTCACCAGTAAAGATGCATTTGTCCCTTAGGAGATTCTAGATCTCTTCAAAGATATCGAGGATGCCTTCAAGAGTCTGTTCTCTTATCGTCCATCTTGTTAGCATCATCATCATTATCATCATCATCATCATCATCATCTAACGGGAGGTTCAAAATAAACCGCAGTGGCTCTCCATTTCCTTCTATCCTGCGCCATTCTGTACAACTGAACAATACTTCTCCCACCAGAAATCTCTTTAATGTTGTCGCTATATCTAACTTTCGGTCTTCCTCTCCCTCTCGTGCCATAAACCATTCCATGTAATAAATCACTGGTTATGTCCTTTTCCCTCAGTATGTGTCCAATAAAAGCCATTTTTCTACGATTTATAGTTGTTATTAGCCTCTCGTTTACATCCATATTTTCTAATATCCATTCATTAGTTTTCTTTTCAGTCCAACTGATGCGCATTAGACGACAATAGCACCATAATTCAAATACTTTAATCTTCTTGTTGTCTATATTTTTCAATACCCAAAATTCTGAGCTGTAACTGGCTATGCTAAAAATTAATGTGTGCAACAGCCTTTTCTTTGTAGCAAAAGTAATACTTTAGTATTTTAATATATTTGTTAATGAGACCATTGCACTTTTTGCTATACATAACCTTCGGCAGATTTCTCTCGTGTCATCATAATTATTGGTGATAAGTATCCCGAGATACACAAACTCTTTTACATTTTCAATTATTTCATTATTATTAACTCTAATGTGGTCTGCGTCATTATCATTCTGGTTGTTCTTAGCTGTTTTTATAAATTTTGTTTTACTCCACTTCAATGCAAGTCTAAACTGCAAACTTGACTCTTTCACTCTATTAACTAAGTCCTGTAATTCATCCATGCTGTTAGCTATTAAAACAATATCATCTGCATATCTCAGATTAGTAATAATTCTACCATCGACCTTGACGCTACCAACAAAACCATCCAGTGCATTTCTTATTATTTGCTCTGAATAGAAGTTGAAGGGATGTTAGGAAAGAATGCATCCTTAGCAAACACGTTGCTCAATTGTGAACCAGTTTGTTATACCATGAGATGTTCTGACTGCTGCTTTCTGTTGTTCATATAGCTGTTTAATTAGGTCAATAATATGGGCATAAGTTGGCATAAATTCCGCATATAGGTTGTCAGATCTATTTCAAAGAGCTTCTTTTATATTGTAATTCTTGGGCAATTTACGTTTAAATATTTAGAGCACTCTTATTATTTGAAATGCTTCTTTATGCACAGGTACGCCTTTTATGTCACCATATCTCAAATTCAAACAATAACTATAACAGTGTACATTCAGGAAAGATCCATTTTCATTTTTGATGCTCGCTGCTATACCTTTAATCTCTCCTTTCATGACTCCTGCTCCATCATAACACTGCCCCCTTGCATCATTGATATCAAGTTCAGCTCGGTTTAAAATGTATTTGAAACTATTTTGGGGGTTTAAATCATCCAGTACTTGTATAACACAGTAATCTGCATGGGGAATGATTCATCGTCTAGTCATCTAACACCCCTTGACTCGTAGCTCTCCGGGGGATGGTTTCTGGATAAAAATACTTCCTGGAGAAGGAGCCTGGGCCATCCACTCCAGAATTTCTAGCACTGTCAAACTACAAGTTAATCTTTTTAATGTTAACATTATAATACTTTCATCATCATGCTGTGTTGTTATATATATATATATATATATATTTTTTTATTTTTTTTTTCATGTCACTTTTTGGGTTTATTTGATTTTTTTTATAGACACAATAATAAGACATACTTTCAAATTTTGGGATAAAGATATTATGCATGTCTTGGCTACTCTCATGGTTTAGAAGATATGAATCTGTAAATCCTCGAGATTTTTATTATTTTATGAATATAGATACGAAATTAGAAATTAATGATTTATTGACTGTACGGTAAATAATAAATATGAAACGCACCCACAAACATACCCACAACATTCAATGCAGAAAAGTTGCTGGACAATTTTGAACAATTGGCTCCTGGGTGTTATGTATTTTTGTGGACAGGTCATCTGACCAGTTATCGTACAGTAATCAAGACCTATGCTGATAATCTCTATATCACAATGATGAATAATTTTTTTAAAATTCCTTGATCCAGACAATAATTCCGATCAACACTAAGATTTAATTATTTATTCCTATCAACATTTTGGGACAATTTCATCTAAGTCGCCTCATAGCTTTTAGAATTATTCTCGCCACAAATAGACAAATGGACAAGTAGGCAAAAAACAAACAAACAGAAAAACGGAGAAAAAAAGCAGACAAAAACAACATTTTCCAGGTGGAGGAAAAACCTCATCCTTGTTTTTTTTTCCAAAGTCCTGATGTGTCTCGATCAAATAATCATCTAAGACAGATATGTTCAAATATAGGCTTTTCACGAAAACCATTGAACTTCGCTGCCAGTTTGTCATTGTGGTTTGTCTATTTTTACAAATCTATTATCAGAACATAACCTTAAATCTCACTTAACATTTGTTACAACCTCCGTAAGCAGTCCTTAAATAATTAAAAGCCCCCAAAAATAGCACTGCATTATCATCCTGCACAGGGAACTCTGAAAAAAACCGCAGTGTCCTCCCAACACTTAAATGGTCTATTTTTAAATAAGTAGTACAAACAATGCTCAATCTTATCTCTCTTACTTTATCACTGAAATCATTCACCTTCAATTCTCACCTGATGTCTACATTCCTTTGTCTGTCTCGCAACACCATTAGTAGTGCCATAGTAATACAGACAACCAGCTTTCCCAATTTATTCCTGAACCTACGGTGAAACCTCCAGGACATGACCTGAAGCGTGAACAATGGGTGCTCTTAAATCGATTACGATCTGGATATGGACGATATGCCGATTTCATGCATAGAATTGGTCTAAGGGACAATCCATTTTGTCGTTGTGGTGAAATTCAATCCCATCAACACGTATTGATTTGCCAACTGATAGGTATTCGAGGTGATATCAAAACTGTTGATGAGGACTTCCGTTTGTGGCTCAATGACAATGTCTTAGATATTTAGCATTTTTTTGTTGATCATACGCATATATATATATATAACACCATTCCTTTGGTTCTGCTCTGCATCTTCATTCCTTTTGTTTTCATGGTTTATTCTTCCTTTTCACTCATTGTCCAGATTTTTGCGCCACAAAAGAGAACAAGGCGTATTATAGAGCATAAGGTCTGGTCAATTCATTAACTTATAATTCGTTATTTCGAACAGTTGGCCTGTTCCAAAAATTTTCTGTCATATCTTTGAGGGGAGAATCATTCCTCATTCTACGAATTAAACTTTTGGTTTTACGTAAAGAAAACATTTCTTGAATAGCCTTTTCTGGTGAAAGGCAAGAGCTTATGGGTGCCCTTATAATCCGTGTTATGAACATCGCTAGATCTTGCACTTGTTAACAAATAATAACTCAACTGGAATGTTCGATGACAATACTAGTCCATCTATTTGTAAGTCTTGAAAATACTAGAGCATGGAAGAACTTTCGAGCACTATGACGAAAGCAAAAGGGGACAATACGTAACTATATTTACCTACAATTGTTATAGTCAAAATACTCTTGACCTTTTTGTAGATATGTGTGACTTCTCAGTTTTGATCAGAATTGTGTTGAATTGAACATGATAGTATTTAACTGCAAATGAACGACTTTAAGAACTGAGAAGAAAGTTTTTGTATTGAAAAGGTGAACCTTAATTCTTAAAGGAACACGCTTCCTGGATTTGTTGACGCGACTCCCCAAAAATCTGAACATTGGCTTTTCTCAATGCTTCACAAGGTTCTGTTCAATAATCAACAAAATACTTAGCGTCCTTTTGATCACATCTGTTTGCAGTGTTTTGTCTGATAGAACTTTTTCAGACCTTCGGCGACTTAAGGTTGCACTTGAGTTTCAATGCCACAAGACCGATTGAGTGATGCTGTGATCCACAGGAATAGAGCATTTTTTCTTTTGATGAAGTATATGATACAAAAGATAACTGGGGATCACTTTCATTGATTTTTGACATTTCGTAGTTTTAATTCATGATCGACTAGTAATAAAGTTGAATTGGATTTGTGAGCTGTCTGCTATGTCAATAGCTAATATAAAAGTAACCTTCCTGAAAAACACATTAACTTCTTTACTCTTGTCGTTTGATTCACTTAATTTCTGCATTAATCTAGTTTAATTAAAGACGTTGTTTACAACAAGTAAAGGATATGACTGATAATATATCAGTTTTTTTATGTTATGAGGGTGTTTTCCAATGATCTAAAGGATGGGGTCATAAAACTGGTCAAAAGATTAACCTCTCCCTCTTCTGCTGTTCTTTTATCCACTACACCTCTTCACCACTGAAAACTTTCTCTTTGTGGGCTTGACTTCTTGTCCTTAAATGCTTTTAATAAGAAACTGCAAATGTTACATTGCGTTTTTTATTAGTTCCTAAGTTCCTCGTGCCTGTCATGTCCTAGATTGATAGAACTTATTATCATGATCAATAAACCTGCATTACTGTGCGTGAATTAAATCCCAGGAACCCACCCCACCCCACCCTTCCTTCACAGGTCCTCACCTGGTTAGCCATTAATTTGACTTTATGTAATAGTTTATAACAAAGCTGCTCTACTACTATCTTATTCCACTATCGTTGATTATATTAAGCCACAGCATTTTTAGAAAATTATCTCGAGGGCCTCTCTTGTTATTTTTACTCGTCCCAACTCTGAGTTCCTGTAAATATCCACTGTATTTACGTTCAATAGTGTTAAGGGCCTAACAACCCTGCACAGAAAAGCACACGAAAGGAAACTGATGCTCACTGGAAGTTCTAGAAGAATCTTCATGGACGCCACTTAACCTCTAAACCATAAACCAAAAGAGCAGAGGGAGCAGAAATGGCTGGAACAGTAGAAAAGGCATGGAAAGGCTGGGCAGCGATGGACTGAGAGGTGAATTTTGGCTAATGAAGAACCTGCCAGTGAAAGTGGGGAGAATTGGATGGTATGGAAAATCCTGAATCGCCTTCGAGCCGAAAATACAAAATGCATGGCATTTTGCAAGAAGTTGGGCTTCATTACAACAGATACCTGCAACTGTGGATCGGTGCAAACAATCCCCCAACTTCTAAACTGTCTCACTGCACCAGACTGCCAACTAACTGATCTGGCGCTCCCTTAAGTGGAGTCTTTGAATTGTGTACGTTTCTGGAGCACAAGAGTCCAGCAGGACAAGACGAAGAAGAATTGAAAGTTTTATTGTGAGTTGTTTGTCTGTGAGTTAGACCTATCTTTATTTATTTATTTATTTATAATGAATCTTTATACAGGATAAGACACTTTAATAAAAAGATATGTTGTTATCAATGTGCGTCCTGTAAAATTAAGATAAAAACTACTTTAATAAAAATTTAAAGGATTTAAAAATAAAAACTGATTAACTATAAAATTGCTTAACTGATAACTTAAAAGAATTAAAATTTTTGATCTTTCTCACATCCATTGGTAGCTGATTGTAAATTTTCGCGCTAGTAAACGAAACTGCTCTTTTTCCATATTCTGTCCTCATTTTTGGTACTCTCAAGGAAAGATTGTTATTACGTGTACCGTGATTGTACTGAATGAGTTGATAATATTCACCAAACTGTTCACATATATCTTTAACCATGCACTTTCGCTACTCTTTGCCTTCAGTACAAATTTTTGATATATAAAAAATTGTTATAATAAGTAAATTGCATTTTATTACATCTGATTTTGCTTTTATTCCATTATTCCATCAACAAATCCACGTTGCTATTGATGATGACAAAAAGTAGGCGAAAAGAAAAAGTGTACTCTGCTGCCTTGGAGATTTTTTTAATACTCCCACCTCAATTCCTAAAACAATACTTGTTGTAGTATCAAATAAATGAGCACTGTGTATTTATAAACCTTCTTCAATGCAGAAAGGTTAAGGTATATCTTTTTTATGCTATATGGCCACTTATTCTTCCTCCTGATGGTTCGTTATTGAAAGAAACTACTCTTTAGCTGGAAATAATTGTCATTGCAATGAAAATGATGTTTCATCAATAAGTGTGTGGGCTCCTGCTTTTTTTATAGTTGTGAAATCCACTGTCTATAATATTCTGTTAATATCCATCTTCAAAATAAAGCCATTTTCTTGAAAACAGCTCCTCGCATTTCATCCCAGCCCTTATACAAAAACCAAAGAATTTGACGCTTTTGTATCTCTTTGACCATGTTATTGGAAATCCAGTCTGTTAATGTCGGATGTATTAACATTACCAACAATACTACAAGACTTTCTTCTCGTCGTTAGTCTACATGAGAAATCTGCTTCAGCTTCCTTCAAACTCAAATCGTGTTTAAAACAAGCTCAACGAGAGCATGACTTAAAAAGGTTTGTCAGTATTCAAGGACATGTCGAAAATATGGAACACGAGAAAAATGACAAGGATGAAATTTCATTTTGTATGTGAGGCATAGAAAAAGTGCTGGGTATTTTTACGGAAGAACCCAGCTTCCAAACAAAAACAATATTAAATTGTACATTCAGTAGTAATTGTGATCGTTGGAGAAAGTTATTAATCAGTTATGGATGAGAGTCCATAGAGAAAAGCAATGATGAATAGCAAAAAATTGATACAATTTGCTTGATCATATTTTCTAATATGTGATTGAAGCGCCTGAAGAGGACTAGTTTTTCATAGGAAATACAATGGTGTTGTAGTTGAGATCTCGTTTTCAAGTTAGAAGGATTTCCAGAGTTTTGTTTTTGAGAGATAGAATTTTCGAAAGTTCTGGAATATTTCATAATTAACTGATATCGACGTGTTCAAAGATAGGACAATATAATGAACCATTAACTGTTTGCCAGATCAACGAGATAATCAAAGAAATTTCTCTTTGAAATAGCACAGAGTAGCTGATAATATTCTAAATTTAAAAAGCAATAGAGAAGATAGATAAGTAGAGAATGTCAACAATGTGCTTGCATAAAAACATTTGAATACACAAGAGATTTCTTTATATGGGGAAGAATTGTTGTTAATTAACGATTGATAATGAATTGAAGAAATTACTGATGGAACAACTAAATCTTCAGATGATATTGTTGGTCCTATGTCTAGATATTAGCAAAGGACTCAATGCCAGCAGCTTTTCTTTGATTCATTTTGGTAGCAGAACTACCATCATCAAGTCTACATAAAACAAAGAAAACTGTATCAAAAACATGTACAATCCTTTTGTTAAGTTCCGATCATTTACTTTAAAATTTACCACAATTAGCATATCCTTGGTGTTAAGCTCTGGCTTCAGTTCGTCTATCCAGAGGGCTTCAAGTGCAAGAAGTTGATCCTTGTCTTACGAAGACAGAACCAGAAATTCAATATCTTCTCAGTTACTGTCCGTGTCACCGGTTCTTAGATGTGTAGTTACAGTAGCTGTTGGTTTGGGGTGTTCTTTAAAGCCGGTTCGTAGAAGCCGATTCTTTTGGTCGACATAGCACGAAGAACATGGTGGATTTGTTCATTTGTATACAAAAGAACATTTCAGTAATTTTTTTACTAGTGGTTTCAAAGAGAGTAAAAGAATTTTCAGTTTTTTCAAAGTCATTGCAATCTTATATGATGCGTTTCATTTTTCGAGAGCTCTTGACTATTCCTCAGTTGGTTTTCCTTTATGCTGTATGAAAATTATTTTCTTGTCCTCTTTGCCGAAGATCAATATATCTATGGGAGAGGTCATTGTCATCAGGTTTCATGATCTTACGTAGCGTCTCTCTAATAATCTACTCGTAATTATCGGAATGGTAATGGTACTTTTCCAGAATTATTTTTTTTTTATTTGGCTAGGCTGTTTTGAAAAAACCTCCAGCTGGTGAAACCACGCAATGTCCAGTGAACAAGGCTTGTAACCACTGATCTTCTAAAACACTCGGGCGCCAGAGCATGAAAATTCGTTGTGAGACCTGTATCAGGGTAATGGTACTTTTCCAGAATTATTTTTTTTGATTTGGCTAGGCTGTTTTGAAAAAACCTCCAGCTGGTGAAACCACGCAATGTCCAGTGAACAAGGCTTGTAACCACTGATCTTCTAAAACACTCGGGCGCCAGAGCATGAAAATTCGTTGTGAGACCTGTATCAGGGTAATGGTACTTTTCCAGAATTATTTTTTTTGATTTGGCTAGGCTGTTTTGAAAAAACCTCCAGCTGGTGAAACCACGCAATGTCCAGTGAACAAGGCTTGTAACCACTGATCTTCTAAAACACTCGGGCGCCAGAGCATGAAAATTCGTTGTGAGACCTGTATCAGGGTAATGGTACTTTTCCAGAATTATTTTTTTTGATTTGGCTAGGCTGTTTTGAAAAAACCTCCAGCTGGTGAAACCACGCAATGTCCAGTGAACAAGGCTTGTAACCACTGATCTTCTAAAACACTCGGGCGCCAGAGCATGAAAATTCGTTGTGAGACCTGTATCAGGGTAATGGTACTTTTCCAGAATTATTTTTTTTGATTTGGCTAGGCTGTTTTGAAAAAACCTCCAGCTGGTGAAACCACGCAATGTCCAGTGAACAAGGCTTGTAACCACTGATCTTCTAAAACACTCGGGCGCCAGAGCATGAAAATTCGTTGTGAGACCTGTATCAGGGTAATGGTACTTTTCCAGAATTATTTTTTTTGATTTGGCTAGGCTGTTTTGAAAAAACCTCCAGCTGGTGAAACCACGCAATGTCCAGTGAACAAGGCTTGTAACCACTGATCTTCTAAAACACTCGGGCGCCAGAGCATGAAAATTCGTTGTGAGACCTGTATCAGGGTAATGGTACTTTTCCAGAATTATTTTTTTTGATTTGGCTAGGCTGTTTTGAAAAAACCTCCAGCTGGTGAAACCACGCAATGTCCAGTGAACAAGGCTTGTAACCACTGATCTTCTAAAACACTCGGGCGCCAGAGCATGAAAATTCGTTGTGAGACCTGTATCAGGGTAATGGTACTTTTCCAGAATTATTTTTTTTGATTTGGCTAGGCTGTTTTGAAAAAACCTCCAGCTGGTGAAACCACGCAATGTCCAGTGAACAAGGCTTGTAACCACTGATCTTCTAAAACACTCGGGCGCCAGAGCATGAAAATTCGTTGTGAGACCTGTATCAGGGTAATGGTACTTTTCCAGAATTATTTTTTTTGATTTGGCTAGGCTGTTTTGAAAAAACCTCCAGCTGGTGAAACCACGCAATGTCCAGTGAACAAGGCTTGTAACCACTGATCTTCTAAAACACTCGGGCGCCAGAGCATGAAAATTCGTTGTGAGACCTGTATCAGGGTAATGGTACTTTTCCAGAATTATTTTTTTTGATTTGGCTAGGCTGTTTTGAAAAAACCTCCAGCTGGTGAAACCACGCAATGTCCAGTGAACAAGGCTTGTAACCACTGATCTTCTAAAACACTCGGGCGCCAGAGCATGAAAATTCGTTGTGAGACCTGTATCAGGGTAATGGTACTTTTCCAGAAATATTTTTTTTGATTTGGCTAGGCTGTTTTGAAAAAACCTCCAGCTGGTGAAACTACGCAATGTCCAGTGAACAAGGCTTGTAACCACTGATCTTCTAAAACACTCGGGCGCCAGAGCATGAAAATTCGTTGTGAGACCTGTGTCAGTTGCTTTGATATACCATGTCAACGCTCATGTTCTACTAGTTCGTATGATTTTTATGTCAAAAAAGTGTACAGTACTATCAATTTCCAGTTCAGAAGTAAACTTCAATTAACAATGAAGATTATTGAATTCTGCAAGCACCATCAGTTGACTAACTTAATTCAATTAAAATCAGCCCTCTATTTCCCTTCGACTTGTATGTTTCTTTGTCTTTGGCAAAGCAATAGAAGCATGTGGAAGAAGAAATGACGAGCTGCCGACACAAACTTGAAGTTGGAAGAAGACCAATGGAAAAGAAAAAGACCATTTAATGCGTTGTCGATAAACCCAATGACTGCCAGTGTGCCACTGTTTCCCAGGGTAGACGTATGAGACAGATCCAAGTATTTTAACAAGTACTTGATTCTGCGAAAGGGAAACAATTTCTTGATTATGAGGAGAGGGTGAAGGTATAGATCTTCCGAATGGGGATGTAATGAAGGAGGTTGAAGAGGAAGGGTATACATATTTAGAAGTAATTGAGCGAGACAACATCAAAGAGGATGAAATGAAATATAAAACAGTAAAGGAGTGTAAGAGGAGACTGAGATTAATTTTGAAATCCAAATTGAATGGAAAAAATAAGATAACAGCGATAAATACCAGGGCAGTACCAATTTTTAGATACGAGGCGGGGATAATTGAGTGGAGAGACAATAAGTTTAAAAATTTGATAGGAATACTAGAAGATCGATGACGATATATGGTGCATTCCACCCAAAAAGTGATGTTGACAGTCTTTATATGGGACTAAAGGAAGGTAGCCGAGATTTGAATAGCATACTAGTGGTAGTAAGAACAGAGGAGAATAGTCTCGAATAATACGTTTTAAATCATGAAGAATGCTTATGAAAGATATCAAAGTAGCCGAGAACATTTAAACGGAAGAAACCCTGGAGAAGAAAGTATTTAAAAGATAAATGCAGGAGGAGTGTAAACAACGATGATTGAAAAAAATATGTATGACCAGTTTGTGAGAGAAACTGCCGATATAGTAGATAAAGAGAAGACATGGAATTGGCTAGCAAAAAGGGACTTGAAAATAGAAACAGAGACTTTAGTGTGTGCCGCGCAGAAACAGGCAATTAGGACAAACTATATTAAACATAAAATTGATAAAACTGTAGGCAATCCTATATGTAGAAAGTGTGGGAAAAGAGGTGAGAGTGTGCATCACTTAATTAGCGTGTGTGAAAAGCTGGTGCAAAAAGAATATAAAGAAGACACGACGGAGTTGCTAAAAGGATTCACTAGTACTTGTGCAGGAAGAACGGTTTAGAGAACAAAGAGAAATGGTATGAAAATTCCCCGGAAGGGGCGATAAAAAATGATAACGGAAAAATGTTTTGGGACATCAATAGACAATGCGATAATATAATTGAGGCAAGAAGGCCAAACATTGTATTAATTGAAAAAAAAAGAAACTACTTGCATTTTCATTGAGATCGCTGTGCCAGCTGACAAAAGAATAGAAGAGAAAGAAAAAGAAAAGGTAGAGAAATACCAAGATTTAAAAAGAAGAGTAGGAAGGATTTGAGGTTTGCGAAAAGTGCAAGTGATACCTGTTGTGATAAGAGCTCTGGGCAATGTTAGCAAAGGGTTTCGGAAATGGATTCAAGAATTGGAAATTGAACACAATGTTGTGGATATGCAGAAAATGATTTTGTTAGGAACAGAAAGGATAATAAGAAGAGTATTAGAAATGTAATGTGTGAAAGAATGAACCTTTATAGCCAAAAGTCATAAGTTCTGACTTGCCTAATAAGGAAATATGACGGTAAAAACGTCAGCTCGATGATAAAAGTTACCAACACTGTTTACCAGGAATGCCGTTAATGAAAGATCCAGTATTTTATTGACCTGCTGGAAGCAGGCCTATATTCTACCAAAGTTTGGACATAGCTGACCTTCTACATGCTAAAATCTGTGTCCTACCTCATACCTCAGTCACAAAGGGGTAAGGGTTGAATCAGCTTTAAAATTGGTCGCGTGAATTGGTTTCTCAAGATATTGTAATAAAATTTTGTATACAGGTGGGTATCGATAATGCGCGTAATAAAGTTATTGTTTAAGTTCAACATTC
Source organism: Morbakka virulenta (assembly GCA_003991215.1). Lineage (NCBI taxonomy): Eukaryota > Metazoa > Cnidaria > Cubozoa > Carybdeida > Carukiidae > Morbakka > Morbakka virulenta. Next base: position 1,786,992 of record RDPX01000080.1, on the reverse strand, counting down.
TTTTTTTTTGCGGGGGGGGGGGAAAGCAATTTTTAGGGGGTTAAAAACTCGTAGTTTTCGATTCTAAATGATCTTGTCCGAAGGGTAAAGAAAATGTTTGACATGAATTTTTACGATTTTTCCAAAACGGCAAGGAATCTTCAATTTTTTCGCAACTGTTGCAGAAAATTATCGAAAAATTCAAACGAGACTGCGTTTATTCCCGCACCTGTTGAAAATTCCTCTCAGTCCTCATCACCATCTGACTCCATCAGAACTTAGTTCATTCAGCCGAGACGAGACACGAAAGGTTCCCCTGAAAAACGACTTGGGTGGTGTTTTACTTTTTGCACGAACATTTTGAAACGCATCTGGATGGCAAGGGAAACACAATTGATACTCAACTTAAGTTAAAAAACTTTGGAGACGCTGAAAAGATTTTAGGGGATGGCGATCAACGGGTATCCAATAATAGTCGCATATATTGACGACAAATCATCGAAAATCGTCTCATTTAAGAGCATCCCAATACTCGTTACAAATAGTGAAGTGTAACGACATTGCATGCTGTACGCTAATTAGGTTATCATACAAAAATGTTGAGACTCATTCTTTTCTGCCACCTTCAGTTGCCAAGTCTCAAACCATCATCAAACCATCGCTTTGAGTGGCGTGATTCGAATGTTTGTTTAACAGAAATATTCTCAAAAAATCCCATACGATGCACTTAATGCAGCGTTCAAAGAACATATTCGATCCAAAACGACTGTGTTTAATTTGTTGAATCTATTTTTGCACGAACAAAATGATGTCACTGCAGCACTGGTTCTTTTGACGTGGTTAGAGCATTGCCGAAAGCGAAGACGCATCGGATGTGGAAGAGAATGTCGCTGAAAGAGTAATACCACTTCGAATTGCTTCCAATACGGCAACAAGAGGTGCTTTGTGTTTTGTCAATGAAGGGAATAACATTAATGACTTTGATAGTTGACTCAAATTTAGTGGTCGAAACTTGTGGAAAAAAAATATCTTCCGACACAATCTGATTCAGGTGTGAATGATTGATAAAAGTTAAAAGGCTATTAATAGTTGCCAGACGGTATTCATCTTGTCAAAGAGGAAACCGTTGCTTTTGTCATCATGACAGACTAATTTTCCGCTGAGAAATGACCAATTTGATTTTCGTTTTGCCTGCTGTTTAATTACGCAGTATGTCATTGTTAATCTCTGCTGTACTGTCACATGGTCCAAGTCTCCCGATTCTCATTGAAATCTCCAGATTCCTTAAGAAATTGGTCAATTTGTCTTATTTTTTCATTTCTTCGTGTTGTTTCCATTACTCCATCTTG
>RDPX01000080.1:1762585-1785034 GCA_003991215.1 Morbakka virulenta | reverse complement strand
ATTTGTTGAATCTATTTTTGCACGAACAAAATGATGTCACTGCAGCACTGGTTCTTTTGACGTGGTCAGAGCATTGCCGAAAGCGAAGACGCATCGGATGTGGAAGAGAATGTCGCTGAAAGAGTAATACCACTTCGAATTGCTTCCAATACGGCAAACAAGAGATCCTTTGTGTCTTTTCAATGAAGGGAATAACATTAATGACTTTGGATGATGTCAAATACGACGAAATAAAAGATGCATCTTTTGTAAACGATTCCATGGATGGAATCCCTTTATTCGATCTCACACTGTACAATGTTGATGAGACATGTGATACTGAAAACGATGATGACAGTTACCTTTGTGTGAGGGTATTTTTAGTTCTCTTAAATGTGTGATCTACATCATGAATATTTGTTTCTTGTTCCTAAACTTGCGCAAAAATTTCGAAAATGTCATCCCAGGTGAAAATAAATGAAATAAATGACACTGACAGCTGTTTCTCATAATTTGTGGGTGCATGAAAAATAAATAAATAAATAACGAAAACATTGGTGCGGGCGTGTCTTGGTGCACAATGTTACGTTTTTGGATGACCCCTTTATAGAGGTCAGACATTTTCGCCAATTTGATAGTTGACTCAAATTTAGTGGTCGAAACTTGTGGAAAAAAAATATCTTCCGACACAATCTGATTCAGGTGTGAATGATTGATAAAAGTTAAAAGGCTATTGATAGTTGCCAGACGGTATTCATCTTGTCAAAGAGGAAACCGTTGCTTTTGTCATCATGACAGACTAATTTTCCGCTGAGAAATGACCAATTTGATTTTCGTTTTGCCTGCTGTTTAATTACGCAGTATGTCATTGTTAATCTCTGCTGTACTGTCACATGGTCCAAGTCTCCCGATTCTCATTGAAATCTCCAGATTCCTTAAGAAATTGGTCAATTTGTCTTATTTTTTAATTTCTTCGTGTTGTTTCCATTACTCCATCTTGATTTTGAAATCAGCCGAGATTGCGTTCTTATATTCTATGTTATGTAGACGCGAAATAACATGTCAGATACGTCTATCATTTTCTAGTTTTTGTTGTAAGATCAAAATATCAAACAAAATTATGAATTATATTATCAATTAATGTTATTAATGATTATTTTATCACTAATATCATTCTCTGTAAAGGTTGATTTTAAGCCGAAAAACGTCTTATTTCAGAGTGAAATCTGCAGAGCAAACCTCCAGTTGTATTTTGTTAAGTCTCCCGATTTTCAGACATTTGAACTTGGACAGTATGTACTGTGATATTATTAACGTAGTGTTTACATCATTATATTTAGATCACAGGCCATTACAAATACGAAATATATGGACTGAATTCATTATTGTTCTGTTCTGCTTTCAAGATTAGTGAAAGATCTGAACTAAGTCAAGGCACTTATAAAACGTGGCCACGTCATGTGCTGCAAAATTGGCTTGTCAAAACAACCGTTGACCACCAAGTCCATACAATTGTTGACCAGGGTAGATGCTTGAGAAATATTTGAATAGCATTTTTGCAAATGATGGTTAACAATCCATTTATTTTTGTCATGTCTGGTTTTTTTCAGCAAGGATTTACGCATTTTGATGAAACTAATCAACACCAAACAATTGTTCTCCGTTTCATTTGGCCCAACAACCAGACTTAAAAGTGGCCAGTTGAAAACACGTCAAATTAACACCATTCACTCCAAGAAGCATTCGGCTCCTTCATTTTTACTGTCTAATTATTAAATCGATTTTTCACATTCACCACATCATGCTTAATCAACAACACTTGGGAGCTTGATTCATTATTTGTCATTGATGGTGAAACTTTTTTTCCCCAAACCACAAGCACCCCAAGTGCGAAAATTCTGGGGACCAGAACAGTGTGTAGAACCAACACAATGGGAAGCGGTGTGCTTTTTGTACCCAAGGCAAACAAAAGAAGTGTAGAAATGGTTTTCTTTTCTCAAATATCAAAACAGGGGCAAAAATTGGTCAATAACACACCAATTAGGTAGTCGATGCTTTGTGCACTCACTCACATACCCGCTGTTCCAAATGTCGCAATGTTTGCACCGCAGCAGCGTAACCTGATCAAGCTGGGGTGCTTGGAAGACTACCCGTCAAACAACCAACATCACCTGCGAAATGTACTGCTCATTCTTTTTTTTTTTATTATTCTTGTGACAAAAACGTAAGACACGTTACTAAAAATATATTTACTGGGCATACAGATATCAGAAAAAGTAATATTTATCTTCAAAATTAAGTGGTTGTTGTAAAATATATATTTTTGTGTGTCTGCCACCAAAGATCTAGTTAAGGTTAGATTGGCCTGGAACCCCATTTTATTGAACCGTCCAACACATACCAACATGTAAAATGGACACAAAACCAAATACGATGATGATGATGATGTGTATTTTATGCCATACTCTATGTATGTTCGGCAACAGTCAAGTAGATATTAATCAAGGTACCAAAGCAGATCACAGTGATACTGCACTGGGTATGTAGTTTAAAACTGTTTAGTTACATTGACCCTTATTGGTTGTCCTAACTTCAACATCAAAAGGCAAATAGATTGTTTAGGGAAAAGTACTGAATATAATAAAGTGTAGGTGCAAGTGTGCCATGATGTGAGTGAATAAGGGCATATGTAGTGTGGGTGTTAAAGAAAGTACAAAATAAGTGTAAGGTGTTAAAATGGTGACAAAAGCAAGCAGAGGTATTTGGTATGGCAACATGACTCCATGAATAACTTATGTTTCATGTTCTTCATTAAACATTAGGAATTTTCTAGAGGCCTCAAACTGTTTTCATTTCTCTGTGTCTCTGCTTCAATGTGTTCTGAAAAGAGCTTTATTCTGTTATTTAATGGAGGCAGCTAGCTCAATTCCTTACCCCTCTTCTGATAAAGAGAACTCCATGCATAAAAGTATTGTTTGGGAACTTTGCACAATGTTTTTAAGGTGAAGCCATTACATTAAGATTAGATAAATTTTAAGATGATCCCCCACTAGAGGAGTCGGATGAAGGCAGGATACCAATTGAGATATTCACAATATAGAAAGAACACAGTTCATTTTGTGATTGGTTGTTACAAGTATGATATGGGGAAAATTAGAGCAGTCAAGTTACAGGCTTCAAACTTTTGCCTTTTACCATCTTTATAAGATTTCATGTCCTGTGATGTACACAATTTAAATAAAAGATTGTTAAATCAACATAGCCACGGAGGAGCCAGTCATTACAAGAAACCCATGAAAAGAATAGAGCAGACATCATCATCATCATTATATTTGGTTTTATATCTGTTTTTGCTTCAAATCTGATTTGATTACTTCCTCCCATGTTTTTTTTTTGGTCTCCCTTTCACAATACCACCTTCCACTTTCACTGATATGCACTTCTTTACCCAATCATTGTAATTTTTTCTTTCCTTGAGCTCAGATCTTCAGCTTTCACTGGCCATCTTTTGCTGGAATACATCACAACACTCTGTACACATGCCTGGTAGACTCTGCCTTTGGTTGGAAAAGATGGAACTCTACTGGTTACCGGTGGCAATAGTTCATGGAACTTACTCTATCTGCTCCTCGACCTTGCAGTCACATTTTCACCTGCTCCTCCATTGGTATTATGGTGTCACCAAGGTAACAGAATGTCTCCACCATCAAGATGCACATTTGGAATCTCAAGATTGGCACTTAGATATCTGCTCACACACTTTTTGCAGTTAAAAGGGGACTTTGCTGACAACCTTCCTTTTAACTTGCTGCACTTTTATGCACCCTGTGCTTGCATGGAACACAAAAAATTGAGTTGTTCCTACTCTCTTCCCACAAACCAAGCAAGGGAATTTTCCCTTGATTTTAGGCTTACCAAAATCAGAGCAGCTGACCACCACCCTAGTTTTTCTGTATGTATCATATATAGCAACTAAAGATTGCTTGAGTGAACATGAAACTCTGAGTATTAAAAATTTATGCATTTTTTGACTACCTACATATTGTATTGCTCTACCTATGGTTTTTTCGGAGCACTTTATTTTGAAAAAAAATTAATCAATAATATATATATATATATGCATTATGAATACTGTAAGACTCATTACAGTTCCTTACCTCCATAAACTGATGTTAAGCTCCTCTTCAGTAAATTTAACTACTAAACTTTACAACCCCCTCCCCCCATCCAAAGCACTGTTTTTGTGAGAAAATTCTGACTTTTGCAAGTGTCAACAAAGAGGTTAATAAATATTTGTCATTTTCATTACTTGAAAACACTGTTTAAAGCTAATGATTATCTTAATATTTTTAATTTCATTTTGATAGTTGCCAAGTGATCACTTCAAGTAAGTTTCCTGTTGTTACTGCTTTAAAAGACCTATAATACTACACAATGTTTCAGGTTTTGAGTCCCAAAAGGTTACTAACAAAAACAGCTTATGCATTTTGATATATATATATATCTTGTTTTTAGATAATAACAAAACTCAATATCTCTTTAGATACAAAATATAAAACAAATCTCTTTCAGGAAAGTGAAGATAGTAAAAACAAACATTTTTGCAATTCACTAATTACAAAGTAAAAGACAGTTTCAAATTGTTTCACTACTTTTTAAGTGTGTGAATGAAACAAAGTCATTACTTGACCATTCATAATACAACAAAGTGACTGAAACTGAAACAAAAAATATAAACTACAACAATCAGGTCACTATTGTACAGTTTCTGTTTGACACAATATATAACTTAAAAATTAATTAAAGACTCTTAGCCTAAACTCTCCAAAATGTGGAAAAGCAATCAATACCATACATTGGGATAACTTCTTGAATAGAAATTATATGTTGGATAGATGGATAGATAGTATAAATAGATAAATAGATAGATAGAAAGATGGATGGATAGATAGAAAGATGGATGGACAGATAAAAAGATGGATGGATAGATAGATCAATCGATAGATGGGTGCATAGATAGATAGATGGAAAGATGGATGAATGGAAAGATCAATTGATAGATGGGTGGGTAGATAGATAGATCAATCGCTAGATGGGTGGGTAGATAGATAGATGGATAGATTGATAGAAAGATGGATGGATGGATAGATCAATCAATAGATAGGTGGGTAGATAGACAGATAGACAGATGGCTTTTTGCCATGGGTCATAAAAAGATGAATTCCAATAAACTAAAATATGAAAGCAAATCTCCAAGGATATAAAAAGGCAACTGCAAAAGTCTTACAGGAACCTCGCAGCTCATTATAGAAAATAAACTGTTTAAACTGTTTTTGTTCTCTGTGAATCATTAATCTTAATATTTTTTATTACTATAAAGTCAAAAACTTTAGAATGAAATGCTTAAGCAAATACTGAAAAAGAAGGGACTTAAAAATATTGAAAGAGAAACCAATCTGATGACAAGTTTTCAACAAAAATCTTATTTTAATTGCTATTTCTGTTATCAAATACACTGTTAATGTGATGCTGGCCATCCAATTCCCATTTTCAATCATGCAAATAGATCAGGTTCTAATATATTATCTGGTTGAGAATATATAATAAAAACACAAGAATGCTTAGAACTTTCCCTTTTTACTTCACATAAAATATTAAGGTTTCTATATATAAATAACATTAGAAAAACATGACTTCAGTTCCAAAATTAGCTGGTAAATTGGTTAATTACCCAGATAATAAGATTTACTTAAAAATTTAAATAGCTGCCAGCTGTTATCCTACCACATAACATGCAAACAAACACAAAACTGTTTTTCACAGTTTTTTCATAAAAAAACAGGTTAGTATTGATCTTATGTACACAAAAAAGAAAATGATTGCACTTAAAATGAATATTTCTTCTCTCCTTACCACTAAATAATACTATGTTTGATAAAAGAAAAATTAAAATCTAGTTATGATAGGTAAGGTATGGATTCTTCCTTAACGTAAAGCTTGATCAAATTATTGCTCTCATGGAATAAAACACTAATTTTAAAATAGATAAGAATGTTTTTCTTGCCTTAATAAAATCCATCTTAGGAAATACTAAAGGAATATGCGTTTAACAATAAGATTATTTATTTTTTTGTCAGAATCATTGACAACAAATGTACACCGTTTAAGCAATCAATCAAAAGCATAATGGTATGGAAAAAATGAAGACAAGGTCACACAATTGCAAGAACAATAAAATCCTGGCCAAACTTTGAATGGAAGTGAATCCAAATTAGTACACTTCTTTAAAACTGATGTTTTATGCTGGTATTAAAGTATCGAACCATAGCTGCACATGAAAAATAACCTCCTGATATAAAGAAAAAAGAAGCTAGAACGATGATAAAAATATCCAAACAATAAATCATGGGAGGTAATGTATGACCCTTAATTTTTAAATGAAACCAACATGGCAAAATCAAGCAAGTCACTGAACATACTGTGGAGCCAAAAAATGCCATTAATAATCCAAAACATGGTAAAAATACCGCTGCCACAACACAGAACAATACCACTGAAAATCGAACAAGAAATGAAATACAGTACGATTTCTTGCTTCCTTCTCTTGTTAATGTTGGAAACATTCCTGATAATGTGCGATCGATGCGATCCATGGCAACAAACGATGGTAATGCAAACATGCACATGATGGAAATAAAAATAAAGATCGCAGCACTGATTCCAACACCAAAGTGGTCTCCTAAATCCACTGTGATTACTTGATCTGTTTTTTTGCCATACAGAATAGCATTGGTAAAGCCAAAGGAAATAAAAGCCAAAGTAACTGTAAATTTGGCGAAAAAAAGCATCGAGTTAAAAACTTTGGGTTTTTTCATTTGTTGTTCAATGCCTGGTAATACAGGATGTATTCCAAATGCAAATAAAATGATGCCAACAGCAACTGGCAAATTCTTTAAGTTATAAAGTGGCAACGCTTTAAGGCTCCACTTAAAAAAGTTGCCTATACAAAACCCTTCAATTAAAATGACCCCTAAACCCAAAGAAACAATTGACACAGTCTGCATCCATCCTATGACGCTTAATTTTCGTACAAAAAAAGTTGGCAGTGCTGCCACGCCACCAATTACTGTGCAAACGCGTACATCTAATGTTGGTAAAATTTCGTTGATAAGCGCGCCTAGCACACTTACATTCAGACAGCAAGTCGATACCATTTCAACTACCTCGAGTAATGAAACAATTAAACCGCCAATTTTACTGTCAGTACTGTCTTGTGCAAGCTCCGAATAATCGGCTCTTGTTCGTATACTTCTTTCGAATCGTCCTCTGTGTAATGTCTTTTTGTACGTACATTTAATCACCACGTTTCCAGTATAAAAAGTAATTAGTCCAAGTAATGGTATGACAGCCAAAGTAACAATTCCACCACTTGATACTGCAAAAGGTATAGCAAGGATACTTAAATTTGTCATCATATTAACAACATTCCATAAAATCAAAAGGGTGGATGCCTTCCCAGGAAAGAACTTCTTTTTTTGGGATAATGCCTTTAGTCTGTTTTGTCGCACCTCCGTGGAAAAGTCAGTATCCGAAGTCATATAAGTTCGTGATTGTGTTCCGTCTGTCAATGATGGATCCCCAGTTGAAAAGGTACCAATGTCATCTCCTGCTTCACAAAAAGATCCAGCGTCATCATCCCATTCCATTCCTCCAGAGTCAACTATATCATACCTTTGTGAAAATGACTGCCTGTGATCTCCACTGTAAATGTAATAGGAATGTTCAAGATCGTTATAAGCTTCTTCAGGAAATCCTGCAGCTAACAAGGCATCACTTGATGAAGAGTATTGGCCAAACATGGCCAAGCTGCCGGAACTAAGGCTACCAAACGTGCCGTAGCTACGACTATCAACTGAAATAAAACTATTTCCATAGTTTCTTGCTATTTCCCTGTTCGAATTGCTCTCTGGAATACTTTTCTCATTTGGTATTTCGATAACATCAATGCTATCCAAATTCTCTGCCAAAGAATACTCGACCATGGCTCAGCTCTGAAAAAGGTCACACAATCACAGCTGAAAAATGTCGTTTCTCAAATAAGAATACTTGCCAACATGTATCACCTTAAAACATGCGATTTTAAGTTGCAAACCAAGAAACAACACTCACAATGAAAAAGAGTAAAAACAGCTAAACATGTGAATATGCAAGTGTTATCCTTTATCAATGGTGTGATCATTGAATCATAACAGTATTTATTCACCTCGCTTCATTTCATTTTGTTTTTGCATCTGAACGATTTCATAGCGAAACGAACGGAACTGACCTCTTCTTCATCAAGAGACAATGAGCCAAAACTGGTGCGAGGGGTTGTGGTGGCTTCTGAAAAACATATGGGGTGGTACACATGGAAGGCAACGGCAGAAAATGGTGCGTGATACTTCAAAGTGGCTGGGAAAAGGTTATTTTGGTAAATGTTTATTAACATTGATTTATTTTGTTCACACTTATATTCAAACAACTCGTGCAATCGTATTCAGAGCGCAGCCATGCAAAGCAAAGTTAAGGTCGGACAAACTGCTGTTTGTCGTTGTGATTTACTGATGCGATGGCGGCGACGTTGGAGATTCTGCATTTTAGGATTCATTATAAAAGAGTGTGGGATTCTACTTTTCTAGTCGACGTATCAACTCATCAGAGTATAAGAAAGTACCAACGTTAATAATCTCTTCAGAGCAAGTTAAAAGAGTTTTACTTGGAAAAGACTGAAAGAAAAGGATCAATTTAAAACACTTGTTCATAAAAGTGCAAGAAACATATTACACAGATTTATTCCATGAAGGCGAAGACAAGATAACCGAGAATCCACGATTCCAAAATAAGGGGTCATTCAAAAGTTACATAATGCCCCAGGGTAGGGGTATTGTTATTCCTTCTTACGATCTGTTATGAAAGTGTGAAGGGGTGAACGTGTCATAATTCTTTTGCTACCTAACAAAGAATATTTCCTTTCTTTCTTAATTTTCTATCATTTGCATGCGGGGGAGGGGGTATCCTCCAATTGATCACCCATGGGTTTTCGAGTCATGTTGTGATCGTTAGAGAAATACATGATGTATTACATTGGGTTCACAGACAATAAATCTTTTTAGTTCTTTGAAGTGTATCATCTACATCTTGAATATTTGTTTCTTTTTTCTGGACTCAAACAAAAGTTTCATCAATGTCATCTTGTGTGCCAAATAAAAGGCATAAATGGTCCTGGAACATCTATTTCTCGTTGTTTCTGTAAGCATAAAACATAAATAAATGACAAAAACATTGGTTAATGAAAGGAAGGTCTTTTACAAAATGTAACGTAACAAGTCTGTAGGCGGTACTAGATTTGTTGTGATGTGTTACAAGGGGTTTGGGGTGGTTAAAAATGACGAATTTTTGCTTTGCGTCCTTATTGAAGCACCCCCGCTAAGAACAGTTTAGCCACGCGTCTCAAAAGCCTGACCATTATATAAAGGTAAAGTAGGAAGCAAGAAAAGCAGAAAAAAGACAGTACAAAAGAAGAAAAGTAAAGCGTTAAAACTAAAAACAACAACAAAAAAAAGCAGGCCTGCGTTTCAGGACAGGATCGCCAGTCCAGAAATGAAAAGACCAGGAAACAAAAATTAGTACAAAATAAAGAATATTGAAATGAAACCAGTAGAACAGAACTCTAGAAGAGTAAAGGTGGAAAAGGCGAGAAGAAGGAGACAAAGTGGTGGAACAAGGATATGCACAACAAGATCAAGCTGAAGGAAGTAGCTTAGATATGGGATGGCATCGTAAAAAGGACCCATATTTATTTCATATTTAATAGGGTCACACACAAACAAGTAACATACATTTGGAATTCCTATTAAAAAAGCTTTCATATGCCGTATGTTTGGATGCTGTAGAACTACTGTCAAGGCAGCATATTGAGGGGACTTCTGAACTATGACGGATAGTTGTAAAATAATGGATCCAGTTTTCAACCCCTAGGAAATCCCTTTACATACCTCCTCAAGGTGTTACAAAATTTGCCATAGCCAGTCCCAAGCCTGGTTGAGAAAGGAGGAGGGTTGGTCATGGAGTGGAGGTACCCTGACTGTGAAGAACCAGGACCAATTACAGTAGATGACAAATGAACATAAATAGATCACCATGCCGGCTCGGTCGCCGCCAGGATAAACAAGGTCCTTGTCCCCAGCTGAGGAACCATGGTTGGGTCTCAAGTGTAAGGGTGGGTCTCAAGTGTGGGGCTGGGTTGCAAAGTGTACCTGGAACGCAAGGTATAGGTCTGGAATGCAAAGCAAACCTGCTGAAATAAAGGTGTGCAAGCAAGCACTGACAATTGAAACATGAAAGGTTCAAACATTACGGGGAGCTGGCAAGTTGAAACTGCTACGTGACAAGTTTAGCCGCATGAAAGTTGACATCTTGGGAATGTCAGAAATGCGATGAACAGGAAAGAAAGAAACTAACAACACAGAAGTGACTTACTTGTTCGGGAAAAAGACAGCTCCGGAAGGAGTTAACTGTGACGTCATACTGCCCAGAAGGCTCNTGGGATGGCATCGTAAAAAGGACCCATATTTATTTCATATTTAATAGGGTCACACACAAACAAGTAACATACATTTGGAATTCCTATTAAAAAAGCTTTCATATGCCGTATGTTTGGATGCTGTAGAACTACTGTCAAGGCAGCATATTGAGGGGACTTCTGAACTATGACGGATAGTTGTAAAATAATGGATCCAGTTTTCAACCCCTAGGAAATCCCTTTACATACCTCCTCAAGGTGTTACAAAATTTGCCATAGCCAGTCCCAAGCCTGGTTGAGAAAGGAGGAGGGTTGGTCATGGAGTGGAGGTACCCTGACTGTGAAGAACCAGGACCAATTACAGTAGATGACAAATGAACATAAATAGATCACCATGCCGGCTCGGTCGCCGCCAGGATAAACAAGGTCCTTGTCCCCAGCTGAGGAACCATCGTTGGGTCTCAAGTGTAAGGGTGGGTCTCAAGTGTAAGGGTGGGTCTCAAGTGTAGGTCTGGAATGCAAAGCAAACCTGCTGAAATAAAGGTGTGCAAGCAAGCACTGACAATTGAAACATGAAAGGTTCAAACATTACGGGGAGCTGGCAAGTTGAAACTGCTACGTGACAAGTTTAGCCGCATGAAAGTTGACATCTTGGGAATGTCAGAAATGCGATGAACAGGAAAGAAAGAAACTAACAACACAGAAGTGACTTACTTGTTCGGGAAAAAGACAGCTCCGGAAGGAGTTAACTGTGACGTCATACTGCCCAGAAGGCTCTACTTGGGTACAACCCAATATCATCAAGGGTAATTGGAGCAAGATTCAGCTTTCAGCAAGTAAACCTAACAGTAGTTCAGGTGTACGCTCCAACCACGGACAGTTTGGAGGAAGATCTTGAAGCTTTCTACAACACTCTTGAAGGTGTGCTAGAGAAAATCCCTAAGAAGGATGCAAGGATCATTATGGTAGGCTTGAACGTGAAGTCTGGGAGCAATAATGAAGCAATGATCAGCGTTATGGGAAGATATGGTGATGATGAGAGGGACGAAAGTGGTAAAAGGCTTCTGAAATTTGCAGCTAAGCACCATCTGTTTATCACAAAACATGGTTCCAGCAGAAAGAGTCAAAAGAAAGACACAAAGATGATTGAGTTGATACTGTCAGACAGGCGCTGGGTTAGCTCAGTCAGAAACTGCAGAAGCTATCATGGTCCAGACATTGGCTGAGACCACAGCTTGGTGCTGTGAAAATTGCAACTTCAACGTAAGCATAATCATCATAAGGAAAGAAGAAAGAAACTTAACAATGATGCGCTACAAGACCAAACAGCAACGCAAAAATACAAAACTGCCCTCCAAACGGAACTGAACAACTACCGAGAATCACACCAAAAATATATATGTTGTAATCGACAAGCATTATATCAGGTTGTGGCATTGATTCGCAAGCGCAAGCCCTGCATCATTCAAGAAATGCTTTTGCTCTTAGACATGAAGCACACAGNAAGATTCAGCTTTCAGCAAGTAAACCTAACAGTAGTTCAGGTGTACGCTCCAACCACGGACAGTTTGGAGGAAGATCTTGAAGCTTTCTACAACACTCTTGAAGGTGTGCTAGAGAAAATCCCTAAGAAGGATGCAAGGATCATTATGGTAGGCTTGAACGTGAAGTCTGGGAGCAATAATGAAGCAATGATCAGCGTTATGGGAAGATATGGTGATGATGAGAGGGACGAAAGTGGTAAAAGGCTTCTGAAATTTGCAGCTAAGCACCATCTGTTTATCACAACACATGGTTCCAGCAGAAAGAGTCAAAAGAAAGACACAAAGATGATTGAGTTGATACTGTCAGACAGGCGCTGGGTTAGCTCAGTCAGAAACTGCAGAAGCTATCATGGTCCAGACATTGGCTGAGACCACAGCTTGGTGCTGTGAAAATTGCAACTTCAACGTAAGCATAATCATCATAAGGAAAGAAGAAAGAAACTTAACAATGATGCGCTACAAGACCAAACAGCAACGCAAAAATACAAAACTGCCCTCCAAACGGAACTGAACAACTACCGAGAATCACACCAAAAATATATATGTTGTAATCGACAAGCATTATATCAGGTTGTGGCATTGATTCGCAAGCGCAAGCCCTGCATCATTCAAGAAATGCTTTTGCTCTTAGACATGAAGCACACAGAATGCACTCTCATGAAAAGATGCAGCATTACAGGGAAATGTGTTGGCAGGTTCGCAAGGCTGCACTTGATGACAAGAAGACCTGGTTGGACAGGAGGTGTCAAGAAATTCAAGAGTTTATGAGAAGGAAAGTCCAGGAAGATCTAAAGCCTAATAAAGGATGTTAATCGAATGTGGAGCCCCAGACAGCGCTGCATCAGAGACAGCAGTGGTGAACTACTCCAATCGACTGATAGGATCTCACTAAGATAGACAGAATACTCCAGCGAGCTTTTCAGGCAATATACAAGCGAGTCTGTCCTGGTCAGCCAAGCTCTTGATTGTATTGCTCCTAGATCTTCTGAAGAAGAGCAAACCATCCTGTCTAGCGAAGTAAAAGTAGCCCTCAGAAATTTTATGCATGCGAAACTTGGACTCTTCGAGCTGAAGACTGGCGCAGGCCTGAGGGATTTGAGCATCACTGATAGTGGTGTCTGCTGAATATCAGATGGTTCGATCGAATCACAAAGGACGCGGTTTTGCATCAAATGCCGACAGGCGACCGCCTGAAGCAAACTATCATGTCAAGAAAGCTGGACCTCTTTGGACACACCTGCCGTATGTCTGATGACCGCTGATGGCTGGTGACCGCCTGATCAACAAACACATCAGTGTTTGGCATTGTAGATAGAAGATCAAGCGTGGGAGACCAGACAGAACATTGGCTGATGACATACTACATGGACCAGCATCAGTCTATATGCTGCCGTGAGAAAAGCTCAAAACAGGACACAGTGGCAACAGTTAACGCTGAGAGTCATCAACACCAAGGGGCAGCAAAGCGCCCAAGGAAATTAAGTTAAGTAAGTCAAGTCAAGGTGTTACCAACTGGATTCGACCTTGATTTTAGGAAACAAGCTTATGCAGCTCTGATTAAAGTTGAAGTACGCAGGAGCTATGGAATTTTATGTGATACTGAAACCAACTTGGCACTTAAAATCCCTCATGAATATCTGTAGTGGCAGCAATTCAATATGGATCATAAAAATGAACAATGCTCGAATTTGGTTTCATGTGAAATGAAAAATTTGCGATTTATGAGGTATAACAGTATTTTGTCGGATGCAACTTCAAGACAACCTTCTAGATGGTGTCTCCTGTTAAGCCTCGCATGAGATGACTAAGTCTGTCAATGTGATTCAACGGCATCGTAGATGCAAGTCCTTTTCCAGAAGTCGCTCATCCAATCTAAGGTTCAGCGATATTAAAATCCTACAGCTAAACGTGAAGGGCTTTACACCTTTCAAACGTAAAATCCGTGAACAACGTACCATACAATACAGTCCAGACGCAGTACTACTACTACGAGACTCACAAATAAGATAAAAAAAATGAAGCTCACAGGCTATAACCTTGTGGCCTTTGTCCTTAGTAAAACTCATCACTGCGCCACCCTACCGAAACAGCACTACTTGTAATTCCTAGTATACATCGGATCTTTCTACCACTACTGAATGGGTAGTAAAAAAGTTTTATGGCCGTAACATCTTAAACATATATAAACCACCCAAAACTGGACTGAGCGTAGCGTCAATACCAGTCCCTGACAGACCTGCCCTTCATGCCAGTAATTTTAACGGTTTGTATATTGAAATTAAAATGCAAGTCGGCAAAGCTCCAGGGCCAGATACTGTAGTTACCAAGCTCATTACAGCAGCAGGCGATATTGGTATGCAGAAGTTGACAGAAATCATCAATGAAATATATGACAGTGGCGTCATACCCCAAGACCTAACAAAATCAATTTCCATAACACTCCCAAAGAAGCCAGGTGCAATCGAGTGTGAGCTCCACAGAACTATCTGCCTGATGAGCCATGTGACAAAGCTAATTCTCAGAATAATGACGATGCTTGCTCGCTCCAAAATCCTTCCAGAAATAAGTGAACAGCAATGCGGTTTCATGATCGACGCTGGAACGCGAAACGCAATTTTCATGCTCTGCAGGTTAACTGACAGAGCTATCGAGGTCCAACAAGATGTTTACATGTTTCCTAGACTACAAAAAAGCTTTTGATAAAGTCAAACACGAAGTATTGCTGGAGATGCTACAAGGTTTGGATCTAGATGGAAAAGATAAGACTTGTAAGAGATCTTTATTGGGAGCAGAGTGCGTGTATGAGAATCGACGGAGTTTTCTAAATATATATCAATTAAGAGGAGTCAGACAGAGATGTGTGTTTTCACCAGATTTGTTCAACATATACAGTGAGATTATCTTGAGAGAGCTGAAGGAATACAAAGAGTTTGTTGTTGGTGGCGAAAACGTAACTGACATAAGATATGCAATTATTGCAAAGTCCCCAAAGGATCTACAAACGTTACTTAATAAAGTGAGTGAAGCAAGTGAGCAGAGGACTTTCCTTAAATCATAAGAAAACGATATGTATGGTTACCTCCAAAGAGTTAGTAGGAAAAGTCTGCTCCTTAAAGATAAATAACGAACCAATCGAACAGGTAAAGAAATTCAACTACATGGGTTGTACAATTACATCAGACGGTAGAAGTGACGAAGACATAAATCGCAGAATTGGTATGGCAAAAGATGTTTTCGGGAGACTCCGGTATAGACTCATGAATACAAGTTTAAGAGTAGAATTAGGAAAAAGAATTGTTAATAGCTATGTAATACCTGTGTTGACATACGGTAGTGAATATTGGGTTATAAGTAAAACTATGAAGAAACGGATCGAAGCTGCGGAGATGTGGTTCTTCCGTTGAATGTTAAAAATTCCATGGACTGACAGGAAAAGTAACGGGTAAGTTTTAAAAATGGCACAATCAAAACGATGTTTAGTAAGTACAATTTTTTCAGGAAAAATAGAGGGGGAAAGAGCCAGAGGAAGACAAAAGTTATATTATCTAGAAAATATATGCAGATGGATAAATTCAAGTATTAATGCTGTTACTTTAATTCAACTGGCTAGAGACAGACGCTAATGGAAAGCCATGATCGCGAACGTCCTCAAAGGATACGGCACTTAGAGACAGAGAGAGATCCCATTTTCATGAGTATGTTAATAGGTATTCAGGAAATGTCGAAACAAATTAATAAAGTACTTTATCATCTTTTACTATCGTTTGTCTTACCTTAATTATATAGCAGAATCCAAAACGATCTAATGTTTCTGTGAATGTGCGCGCTCGAACAATAAATTAGATGAGGAAAAAATAAACTTTTAAAACATTCAATTTGCAAACCTTCGCCAAGCAGTTTAGTTCCTCATACTGCGGGTTTTACCACACATTGTACTTCTGCATTCATGTAAAAAAAAACCCAACCCCAACACAACACTGTCGAAACTCGGGATCAAACCATGGGCCTTCAGACGTTCAGTTTGAGGTTCTCAAAGCTGAGCTTTGTCGGCTTGTACTCTGGTGAAATTTGTGAATAAACAGGGAGCTGACAGAAGCAAAGTACAGTGCTGCACAAACTCAAACGAAATCACGAGGGTGGTTCTGACCAACATCAAAATTTAATACGTTCTTTCTTGTGCTATCATTCACGTTTCATGAATCCAGATCCCTTTATAACTTGAAGTCATTTTGCACAGAAACAGACAAATGTAGGAAGGTTAAAACATTAGCATTTCGATGGAGTTGAAGGTAAGCTGTAAGCCATGTCAAGGTCCTATTAGGGTCTCCATTTCCATAATTGCACTTAGCATCATATTAAATTTCTACCGCAAATTTTACTGAACAGATACTTATTCTGAGTCACGTACAACTCGTTTCAAGTTGATTCTTCTCTTGATAGGGGAGTATATACGAGTTACACGCGCCCATTACAGCTATTATGAAGGGATCCTTGTGTCGCCACCGTCAAGGGCTGTGTACAGGGGGTTCCGGTGGTGGAAATGGCACCATTTCTTTAGATAAATGCTTTTGGAACCAATCTTCATTTATAGATCTTAACAGACAAAAATAAAATCACCTCCTACTTTAAGGGTAAAGTCTGTTAAGCCTTTTTGTTCATTGTTCATTAAGAAAGGAGAAAATATGACATGAATAAATTCACTTGTGAAAGAAATCAGGTCATCAGGCGAAAACCACTTCAAATGCAGCTTTAAAGTCTGTCAGTACATTGACAAAAGCAAAGACCATGTCACGCGTTGAAGCAGAAAATTTCCTTGAAGACGATGCTCAGTGTTTGCAAACAAACCAGAGAACTGAAATTGAACTCAAGTCACACAGAAAGTTCTAAAAGACGGTCTACAATGAACTATGTCAACTTCATTTTTAAAAATGACTATTAGTTTATGCCTTACTAAACAAACCCTCAGATTGACGGTGACCAGTGTTAAATAATTGGAGTAGAGGTAAAATATATTTCCAAGTTCCTAAAATATTTCAAATAAAAGCTCATAACAGCCATTATTTCTCGCATGCCGATGACGTATTAGTCCTTAGTGTGTCTGTACAAAATTCACCTTTTCTGTATATTTCTTTCTATGGCCATATTTCTGTACACCATATATTCATTGGTAAAACGTCCACAAATATTACTCATCCAAATTTCTACGCACATGTCTGTTACTAAACCCCCCCCTCCCCCTCCAACTTAACAACAGAAAATGGTTTGTGTGTATAATTTTTGAACTTATTCTGTGTGCTCTTGGCTCCAGTTTTCAGTTCATGACCAATAGCATTGTCTTCATCGCTGTCATTTAAAAATGCTGCAATCGATTAAAAGGCACCAGTTGACTGTGCTTGACGTTGGTCATTGTCATTTCTTGCCGATCAGTTATAACAGTCACCAAGAGCAAAGGCAATTTTCATGTCAAGGACTACATGGAAGAAAAGCACGCCATTGCTTTTCAATTGTTCCTCAAGAACACGTTTTCTTTCCCAAAGAAAATACGTCTTGGCTAAAACTGAGCATTTCAACTTAATGTCGTGATTTATTTTGTTCAGATTCAATGTGACCAATCGGAATTGACATAAATGAAGTGAAATGCTACAGAAATACGCCCATTTTCACCCATTTACCAGGCCTTAACAGCACTCACGTTAAACTTGATTGCAAATTGCGCATGGTTTTTCTAACACTGACTTTGCTCTCTCACGCTCTTTAATACTGAAAAGGGGTCTGTATTGTATCACATTATCCTCCGGGTTTTTTTTGGTGGACACGCGAGTAACACAGCATCGATCAGAATAAACTGTTCTATCACTCATTACAAACATTGGAGGATATCCACAAAGTTATTATACTGCTTCGTTTTTTACTGAAATTTAGGAAGCAGTGTGCATTGTTTACACTTTTAAAGGAACATTGGTGATTTCAACCTTAAAGAATACAAAATATATTATTCACAACTGTTGGGGGGTGTCTTTTAAGCCTTTGGTTCTAATGTAATCTAACATAAAATGTAACGTAATTTTAAAGATATATGATCACTTGTTTCAGCGTATAAAACTGACTATATTTAAATCTTATCAAATCAAGTTTGTAATAATGTGTTGCAGTTTCTCGTGAATGAGTATGTAATACCTTAAATACCGCAGTAATACCATGGCATAAAACTGTCAAGTAGTACTTACGCGTTCAAAAACTATTTAATACGTCAATACAAATAGGGGAAATTAAACAAAGTGTAGTTATGTCAAATTTCAACCTCTATGAAATTGGACTAATGTACTCGGGCAAATAACCTTACAACAAAGATTCTACAACGAATTGTATACAATCAGTTTATTTTTTTCATTTGTGTACAGGTGTTAACGTAACCGACAACTTAAAGATTTTATAAAACTGTAGAATTCCTTCCTTGTGTTCTTAGGTTACATGTCAGCAAAGAATTCGCATGATGACCTAGTGTTGCAATTCTTTGTAAGTACAAAGTTGTACTAAATGTTAATATGACCTTTTTGCTTCACTACGAAAAATTATTCTGGTTTTGAAAATAAAAACATTCCTTGGCGTGAGACTAATGCTAGCTTTATTATTAAGCTAAGTACGTATACAAATCTTTCGTATTAGGAATTCTTTCGATGTACTGTTTATCAATGAGCGCTTCCACACATTTCTGAAAAACAAGAATAAAGTAGAACGAAAGAATAAACATACATTCAGCAGAAAAACAAAAGACAGAATTCTGTAAAAATGAAATGATCCTTGTTCAAATGAATCCTAGTCTACAAGTTACTTATCCTTCTAACATCGTCTTCTCCCGCTTAACAAAATATTTTAGAGGCACGAAAACCCAATGACATCATCCAATTCAACCGCACTTGACTGGAAGTTTTGAAACATGTAATCAAAAGAGCAAAGAGAAGAGGTTGCCACATCCTTACAAAAGCGATAACAATGTTTTTGCAGAAGATAACACAGCTTCTTAGGGATATGGAGAAAAGGATAAATTCTATAAGCGATTAACCGGTAAAGTTTATAATAATTTTCTGTCAAATTTACGACGCATATTTCCCGACAACAAAACATAAACTACTGACTGTACTTAATCCCTCCATTAAGAACAACATCAACATTTACAGAGTGAACTATTATCGGGCACAATAGCTTTCACAAATCCCCTGAGAGGTACTGTTTCATACTGGGCCACCTCTGGTAAGATTTGCAAATGGTTCATCAGCACATATATCCCTTTTCCTAATTATCAAGAAACACGAAAATGACATAGATGTAGGAGCTTTATCAAGTCATGAGTAGTAACCTCTTCCCGAGAGATGCTGCTAGAGATACTTCTCCCAGCATCAGACTGAAGATTCGAGAAGCATTCGTTTTACACCTCTTAAGTAAATCTTTTAAAATGACAAGATTTTCGACATTTCAGTCAAAAAATAAATATAATTATCATCCTACAAGAACAGGAAGTAATACCAACAAATGTTTTTGACGTCTAATTTTGATGGACCTTTCTAGTACGTTAAAACAGTGTGCTATTTTCAGTCAGCTTTTATCACAATTAAGACATTCTTCTGTGGTAACAACCATAATGAAACGAGTTCTATCTATACCCTTTCTTCCACTGCAAATATTTCGTCGCTTTGCAATCCATTTTGAAATAACGGAGCGACCATATTTTTAATATTAGATTTCTGCAGCCCCTTTCCCCTATGCCAAAAATTACCCACAAACCTTTGTGGCCATTACTCTTTCTACTTTCTTTCCTGTAACCTCAAATGGTATTGTGTATGGTGGTAACGTTTAATGATTATTAGTTAACTTGGTAAAACAAATGTTTTACCGGGTATATAATTAAAAACAAAAAAGATTGAGAAAGCACTTTCAACGATGTCTTACCTTGATTAAACCGATGCTTGGGGAAAATCGTGACTTGGCCTGGTCAATAATCTAAAAACAAAATATATAATTATATAATTGATATAATATTTAATTATGTATACCGACTCGTGGCAATATTAATACTTTCTATCCAAAAATGGCCTTTAAAAATATATTTTTCAGAAATACAATCAATGGCTGGGGCTGTATAGGAAAAGGTATAGAGGGGGATCCGATGGCCATATATCATTCTGTACATATGTAAGAAAATTTGAGCTACAGTCCACCTAACACCGTAAGAAACCAATATTTTTCATGCAAGAAGGTATCATTTTGTGTAGAGGATTGAATGACCTATGGTTTGTAAGAATATAGATAATTCCATCTAATGCATTCCAAAACTGAAATACTTTGTGATACTTTATTCTTACAAAAATTCTGCTGTTGCTCAAAAACATATCCTAAACGCAGGTTATCTAGTATACTTTATAGTGGTTTCTTGAGAAAAGGGTATGTTCACTTAAGAAGCTTGAAAAGTTAAATCTTTGTTTTCATTAGCACCAAGTTAGACCGACAGACTACTGTCCTATAAAATTTTTGATACTATGAAACGCACAACAAAAGGCACGGTGTCTGGAAAAACACTTTTCAGCAACAACTCACATACAAACAAACAGAAAAGAAACCCAACCAAAATTAAGCATTTACGTAAACCAGTAAATAAAAAGTACAGAAAGTTCTATTATAACTGCATGTTATTAATATGAGTAAACTTTTTTTTTTGGTTTTAACGTCATTTCCCCTAAGTACTGGGGCTCAGGCGGTACC
Source organism: Morbakka virulenta (assembly GCA_003991215.1). Taxonomy (NCBI): domain Eukaryota; kingdom Metazoa; phylum Cnidaria; class Cubozoa; order Carybdeida; family Carukiidae; genus Morbakka; species Morbakka virulenta. Next base: position 1,764,193 of record RDPX01000080.1, on the reverse strand, counting down.
CTTCACAGGGACTTGGATTTGGCAGTGAGGAATAAATGAGTAAACTAAACTGAAATAATCTTTACATTTCTTTACCTTGTTACTGACTCTTCTCGCTTGTACTTCAAATGTTTTGCTAAGGTGGGCCATTGAAATACTTTAAAAATAGTTCTTACAAACAAGTTTATCGATTATAAACCCGTTTCAAGGTATTAAAATGCCACATATAGTAATGTAAAACTGTAAAGCCTAATGACAATTAAAACTAAGTTGAGGGAGGAAGTGGAGAAGAAGATCATAAACAACAAAAAGAACAAATGAAGGTGATTTGAGCCAATTTAGCTGTAAAAGGTAAGGGGAAAGGAGGATGGGGAAGGCATGGGAAAAGGCACAGGAAAAGGAGATGTAAAGGCGGGGAAAAGGCGGGAAAAAGGCAGGGGAAAGCCGGGTCCAGATTAAAGTCTCGCTTTCGAAAATTCAATTTCTTAGTTATCATAGATCTTACGGAGATATATCGCCGCATGCAAAAAACAGTGCCAAGATCTGAATACAAATATCAAGGAATCGTTGGCTTCCGGAGAATTTTCTCGTAGTCCTTTGAACTTTATCCAATCTGACAAATGATGTACAGCAAAAAAAGTTGTAGCAAAGAAGAGAAAACGTTAACGATGGCATCCATAGAGGTTATTAGTCCTGTCGTCAAACCATCCCGTTAAAGGGCTAAAGCTCGGCTACCGAGAAAATCATTTAGAAGAACCTGCATACTTTGAAAAATCTTATGAAATCTACAGTGAGCCCACTCAAAACATGACCGCATCTTATGCGAAAAGAAAAACTTTGTTTGTACAAATATGAAGTAAATAGATAAGGTGTTTTACCTCTTGGATGAGAATATTGTGCTTTAAGACTTTCCGCGATTTGAGAATTCGAACAATGGCAGCCTGCAAAAAAAACACAACACACAACAACTACAATTTAACGAATATATATTCGACAGCAATAATCTTGAAACTGATTGCCATTTATAAGGTATAAACTTTTAAAAATTTTTAGTCCTTCACAAGTTCTCTTTGCAAATTTTCCTTGTGTTAAGAGCACTGGAAGAACAACCCTCTATTCCCCACTAAAACACACGTTCCACATACCCCAATATCATGAAAAAGGCCTCCACGATTTTAGAAACTGGTTTTTGCCTTTGAAGCTCATCTAGGAGGTTGCCTCTGCCTATTAAACCCACCTATTTGGGTCCCTCTTAGTACCAAAAAACATACGCTTTAAAGGTCCAGCTACGGGGGATAAAGACATTATTTTCATCTCTGTTTCAATAGGAGTCTGTCTTACCTCTGATGAAAATTTACAGCTTTATTGGCCAAGCACTTTGGATTGCTAAATTAACTTTTAATTATTTTCATTACAAACATACATATAAATATATCAGACTCAAACGCCATTGTCGCATAGTAATTTCAAAAATAATCTATTGCTATTCATGGAAAAAAACTTAAGACTTTTTCCTTGGGTTGAAATAGAAGGGTGGGAGAGTGGTGAGAAGAGAAAGAGAGAGAGAGAGAGAGAGAGAGAGAGAGAGAGAGAGAGAGAGAGAGAGAGAGAGAGAGCGAGAGAGAGAGA
>RDPX01000080.1:1696001-1706935 GCA_003991215.1 Morbakka virulenta | reverse complement strand
GCATTCGCTCTGGTGCATTCTCTCTGGTGTATTCGCTCTGGTGCATTCGCTCTGGTGCATTCGCTCTGGTGCATTCGCTCTGGTGCATTCGCTCTGGCGCATTCGCTCTGGTGCATTCGCTCTGGTGCATTCGCTCTGGTGCATACGTCCAATTTCCTGCTTAATATCACCTTATTAATTAAGCTCTATTTGTATATTCTATTTTTTGTCCACCGTGGAATAGAAGACAATACAGAATTTAAGTAACAGCATTCACATTTCAGTCCCAAAAAAAAGAGAAATTTATTGATAAAAAAGTACATCCTTTCCTCCCACACGCACCAACAAACTAAGATCATTTCTATCTGTTGTCCTCTGCTTCTTGACTTCGTCTTATTTAAACCTCCTTAGGAAATCTCGTACTTCTTTAAAATATTATTTCCCAGACCATTTGAACACAGAGAGAATTCTCTCTTTTTTCAAATTAAATTCTTGGTAATTTCTTACCTTCAAATTTTTCGTTCCTAATCATTGGTCTGCATTCATTTTGCAGCAATGGCAAATTGTCTTCAACTAGACGTTTTTGACAAACTTGCATTAGTTTTTCATAGGAGGATGGATGGAGATATCTATGACCTCGCAAAGTTTCTTCGTCCAAACGGCTTGAAACCTAAAATTGGCATAAATTACAGTCAAATAAAAATAGAAGAGCAATACTATGCAACAGAAAACTATCTACAATTTAACATTTAAAAAGAAACGAATGGAAGAGTGACGATGAATTGTGGAGGCAGTATTAGGCCACTTATACTTTATGGCCCTGGACGCTGTGCTACTCAAATAAAAAACAATACAAAGTAAGGAGCAGAGAACTGAAATAAAGATGAGATGCTGGGTCCTGAATATATTCCCAAAGAAGACAACGACAAATAGTTAAGTAAGAAACACTGTTGTAGTGAAGACTGAGATCTTGGGTGTTAAGTAAAAATATTTATATGGTGTGTGCATGTGGAGCCGTGGCTTAATGGTTAGTGCAGTTGCACAGTAACCAAGAGGTTCTTGGTTCGACTCCACGAGCGTGCGAGGAAAATTTGGAACTTTATAAAAGAAAAGCCATTGTTTGCAGCAAGGACGGGCATCCGACTAAGAAATTCCTCACTGCCAAAACAAAGTCTCTATGAAGGGCACCATCCGAGCCCCAATTACTGGGGAAAATGATGTTAAAAAAAGTGATCAAGTGAAACACTGCCGTAGTGAAGACTGAGATCTTAGATGTTGAGTAAAAGATTTATATAATGAGTACATGTGATCAAGTGTAATGTCATTTTTGGCACCTGTCTAGGCCTAAATTCAATGTGTTACAATCATACCATTATTTAACTTGTGTTCTCTTTTTTTGTTTCCATATTAGTAATACGGTTGACCCATTTAATGTACAATAGGTTGCAGAGACACCTCTAATTGGAAGCATTTTATTTGCCTGTGTTTCTGTCAGTGTTTCCACGTCTGTTGTAAATGTTACAGGTGTCAGTTGGTAGTAGTAAGCAGGTGAAAATTTGCCTTTACTTGGATCACAATTGTGCTGGCTTGCCATATAAATCTGAATACTACTCTTTCATACACAGTTATGCTGTTTTGATTGCTGTAACAACGGCTGAATTAACAGAACTGACAAATGCAGTAAGAATTCCCAGTGAATTGGTAGATCCCTATATAAACCTAAGCAAAAAAAAAAGCTATGAAGATAATAACAGATAGAAACAATAAAACCACCCAGGACCACAAGATTTTTTCCTGAATAATGAAATAGTTGTAACCGTGAATGAATTCTGCTCTCTGGTGCCTGTTTTCATTAAGACCAACAAGATAACCACCTACAGTTTCCAATTAATGGTAATAAAAAGTAATGATTTTTGAGCTTCCAAGGCTTTTAAAATATGGAGCTACAGACGATTTCTGGGCATCATTCGGACTAAAAAACGATCTAATCTTTGGGTCACTGAAAAAACATGGAACAATCCTGTTTGAAATTATAAGAAAGTGAAAACTCGCCTTTTTGAAACATATTCCACGACGAAAGGGCCTGGAAAAATTCTCTTGTTTGGCTCTATATACAGCAATAAAAAGTCGGTAACACCTTTTCGAACAATGTAAAGGGTAAAATGGCTGTGCAACGCGGATGTGACATGGCTGGCACGGGATAAGGAAGATCTTAAAGCATCTCTGTAAAGGTACCACAACTGCTCATTGACGAGTTCTTCAAAAACCGATGATGATGATTACCATACCATACATACATACTTTGTAACACACATAGCACAAAATAAATTTCACTTACCTTCTGCATATACGCAGAACAATCGTCTTTTAAGTTATCAAGAAGTTTGGTCGCTTCGTTTCTATAAAAGTCACTTGTTTCCTCTAGGAACGGCGTTTCAAATAAATCTTGATACAACTAAAATGGAAATGACAAGTTTATCAACATCCAACATACTGGCGATGTCAGTAAGTCGATTCTCTATTAAAAACACTATATCCCTGCCACAATTGCTCAGTACACACATACACACACGTATGTGTATATATACAAGTAATGAGTCAAGTGTTGACACAACCACAAAAACAAAAATATTCTTTACCTTTCAAACGTCAATCTCCGTGGAAATTAGGTAAACTTCATGGGGACACACACACACACACACACACACACTGATACCTCCAACTCGATAATTTTTAAAAAATACTATCTGCAATTGAACAATTCTAATAGTCCTGTTTTGCTATCCTGCTCGTTTCCTTTTAAACCTACAAAAGGTTTCACTTCTCCATTCTTATCACAGAGGGCCTTCAACTCCTCCTTGTGCCTAATTTTTCATGTTTTATGTGGGTTAAAGGTGCATTTACCAACGCAAAATTCTCGTAGATTACAAGAGCGACTTTAAATTATGATATTATATTAAAATTATTACATCACAAATGGAAAACTTTTTTTGCCCGATCAGAAGTTTCGTTGATTAGAATGCCTCGCTAACTTTGTTGGACCTTTAACAAAGGTTAGAGTAATGATGGTCAAACAATAATACTTGGGCATAAATCAAAGTAAAATATTTTAGGTGTGCAATTTAATTCATTTTCATTAAGGAAAATAGATATTAGCTTCCAAAAATACTGGTTTCTCCAATTTGTAATAGCTTAGCCTCTGAAAGAAGACCACAAGCAAGTCAAAAGATACTGGAGCAATTTGTTGGCTGTATTAACAATACTGCAATTCATTTTTTCTGTTTTAAAACTTTTACAGTGTTTTTAATTCTTAGAAACTTCTAGATTTTATGGACTCAGTGGAAGCTATTGATGTACGATACTTATCATGTCGTGAGTTGTAAGCTTTTTTCTTAGCTACGTTTCAAGAGATCTGTTTCATATCTAACCTTCTCTGACCCTCCTGTTGCAAATAATTGTCTGCAACGTAGTTAAGGAAAAATGACAGTAAGGGTTCGCAGTTTTAAAACTGAAATAACGACTTACAAAACTTCGACTGCTTTGGAGATTTCCTCAATATTTACTGTGGAATGTTTTCCCGTTACACAAAGTATTATGGATTTAAAAGTGCACAAAAGCGCCCGAACGCCCTTCCTTCATTCCATATTGTTAACACAACCTCTTTTCTACAATGTTGCCAAATAAAATAAACTTACCTTCAAAGGTATCTTATTTTCATAATCTTCCACTTCAACTGCCGGGGGAAAAAAAGAAGTAATTTTATCATTGTCACGGCAATAACTGTGTAAAACCCATCGGTTAACTGCACACAAAAACGAAAAAAACGCTGGGTTGCTACGCCACAAATAGATGAAAAAGGTGATTACACTAATGTTTTTGTAATAAAGTGAAAAATATGTGTCCATTGAACTGGATCTGACCATACGTGTATGGCTACTATGACCATGCTCTACTAACCCAGCTAACCGCGTACTGTCATTGACAATGAATCTACATAACTTGGTGATGAGCGTAACCTTCGTAACCAGGCCATTTTTGCCACCATCTTTCACTTCAGTCCGCCGAGTATAGTGAACAACGCACCTAAGTGTTGGATAAGGTTGCAAAAAATGAACTGGTTACACTGGTCAACAGCATTTTTGTAACATGAGCTTCTTGTACATTTTCTGGTCAATTCTGGGGTGCTGAGCACGAATCTGCGTTTCAATTGTTTCCCATCACGTCAGAATTTGTTTTTTAATTTAATTTTAATTAATTTTTTAACAAATTTTAACTTATTTTCGGCCTTTGGACTAACAAAAGCATCTGTTCCAAAAAGGGTTTCACAGGTGCTAAAATGTCAATACAGTAGCGACATCTTCATTGCGTCAGTAACAGGGCATTATGGATTCCGAGCTAGCGTCCCTGTGCACTCACAACATGGTGCAATTATTACCCAATGCGACGGCTTGAACAATAAACTCTTAACATGTAAGCACGCTGTTCATGTTTTAACGAGTGTGGGGAGCTGTGGCACACACAAAAGTCAAAGCAGCATAAAGCTTAGTTTTGACATCATAGAACAAGGGAATGGTTGCTTATGTTTTCGGCACTGGCAAATATTAATTATTTACACATTATGTAACAGTTAGGACACAAAGACAATGCATCCATGAATTCATGTAAACATATTTCCTGAGAGATAACACCATGGTGCGTGCCTAAAGGTAGATTATTTTAGATGGAAGGCCACCATTAGCTTCTACTTGGGTGCATACACTTGTGATTGACGTTATAGTATTTTGAGCACCTTGTAAGTAGTATCAGCTTCATACTTAACAGGATGCCCCCTCGGCGATGACGCAAAAACAATCCTGATAACTTTTGTTATGTTTGTGGATAATATTCTCCTCAATCGCAGCGAAGGTCACTTACTACAGCTCTCTGGAACGTGTGCAAGAACTACTTTGATTGTGTTGTAGGCGATTAAGACAAACCCTGGGCTCCTCACAGCTGTTGTATCTCTTATTATTCGACATTGATACGCTGGAACAGTGGTAAGCATAGGCGAATGTCATTCTTAGTGCCAGCAGTCTGGCCAGAGCCAAGGCAGCATGTGACAGACTGCTACTTCTGTCTCATGAAGATATCGGGCTTTTCAAAAAAGTCAAAGCTGACCGTCCAGTATCACGACGTGCGTTCCGTTCAACGTCCAGTGCTTCACAACATTGACCTGCCGGTTCCATCCTCAGCCCAGAAGAGGGTCAGCTCATCTGAAAGTAGAGAGACTGCCATCAGTGCCAGCAGCGATGCATCCATTGCATCAGGAATACAAGCATCTGAGCTTCATCTTGTCATACAGCCCGAGCTGAATGACTTGGCAAGGGATTTAGCTCTGTCGAAGCAACGTGCTGAAGTGCTCGCTTCCCGATTGCGAGAGTGGAACCTTCTGGGTCCGAATGCTAAGGTTTATCGTGATCGGGAATTTTCCCAGTTTTTCACAAAGACCGGTCTACTGTGCCACTGCACCGATGTACAACGGCTGTTGTATGCTCTTGGACTTGGGCATAACTCGACCGAATGGAGGTTGTTCATAGACTCATCTGTGGCGAGCCTAAAAGCTGTACTGTTACATTAAACATTCGCATGATTATTCTTTCTTTAATTTTACAATAAAAATAAAATTCTTCATTTGAACAGGGTTTTTTTAAACCAGGAATGTCGCACACATTAAAAAAGCAAGTAATAAACAATATGCTTTAAATTCACATCTGTCCTATTTTAGATGCCATATTATATAACCTATTTTCTCTATCTTTCTTTTCTTTTGCTTTGCTTCGTTTATGTGTAGCGCAGACGCGGGTTTACCACGAATTGTACGTGAACAGAATTGTTAGGCCACGAAAATAATCAAGGTAAAAAACAAACTAGCCAATCAAGTAAATAAACAAATAAATAAAAAGCATACAAAGAAATCATTGAATAACTAAATAAACAAACATAACGCCCTAAAAAACCAGAACGATAAAATAATTCTGGCTGGATAGTCACTCTTCAAAATTTGTTACCAGTGCTTTAAGAATGGTCAATTCCAGAACTCTCTTTGTCCTTTCAAACCTCATGCCTCTTTAAGTTTCTCTCTTCAAGAGTCTGATCCAAAGACCAATGAACTATCAACTGGCCCTCCAACATTTTCTTTTTACATTGAATTTGAAATTGAAATTAGAATTATTTTGTGATAAAGTTCATTTATTAACGTCTCCATATAACACGAATAAAAATATAAATAACTGAGCTATTGAGTAGCAACTAACTTTTTTCTAGTTTTCACCACAAATCGAGAGAGAGTTTGCTAAAAAGCTGCAGTAACATTTCAATATATCTCAACCACAACAAAATTTGTCAACTAGTGGAGGCAATGACGGTGATCAAGATGGCAGTGGTGGCCATTTATTGACCCTCGTCTATATTCAAGCTGGTTTCTCTTGGATAACATGTATCGATTTGGGTTCCCGTGTACTACTAAATCATTAATGGATGCATTCATCAATTTTAGCCTTCGGTAACACAGCTGTACTCATTTTATTACCATAATTTATGTTGATATTGTTAATAATAAGCTACAAATTCAAAATCTTCCTTGGTTATACCTCGCGTTCTACACATTTTTATAGGTGTCTATGAAATATAACGTTGTAATGCAAAATTGTTTTAAGGTCATTGGAATTACGAGGCCCTCTTAAAACCACAGTGTGTACATCGTCAGTTAAATTGTGCTGATGAAAAGCACACACCCAACTCTACTGCACAGACATAAGGTACCCAGATGGGAATCTCCCAAGATTGATCATACGTGGCAATAGACGACGTGATAAAGTCAAATTAGACCTGATGGAAATCAGGATGAGGATGAAGATGAGGACAAAGGTAAAGGTGAAGATCATACGATAACCTGCCATTAAAAGCATCTTCCCTCACCTGACTAAAGGTCAACTGATAAAATAAATGCACCCAGGGACCCAATGTATTTTACTGTCTACTTGTATCAACTTACTCAGTGAATTTATAACACCATGAATCCACAATTCTGATGGCAAATTACCATTTCTGTCCCTAAAATAATAAAAATGAAGATGAGAAAGTTTTAAAACTGATTTAAAATTAAATTTTATATTTAAGAAAAAAAGAATATTAAAACCCCTTGCATGGTAATCCCTGGTAAACTAAAGAAATTCTTAACAACATATTCGGACTAGGGTTTTCCACTTTTTCATCAGCTGTGTGGTCCAGAAATTTTTGAAATACCTTATTATTTTATTGGGACTTAGAAAGTGGTGGTCTATAGAACATAACAATAATTTAAACACACACACACACACATATATATATTTTTTATATATACATATTATATATATATATATATATTACACATAATATTGTACAACGAAGATTAAACAAGGCTCTTTGGACCATCAAAAATGTTAGCTCCTATGAAGGCCATGCGTGTGCTCACGGCACAAGTAATATTTACCTTACATACTTTTATCGACCAGTTGAAGGATCTTTGGCATTTTAAAATACCTGGCATTTATTATTCAAAATACGATTTATGTAAAATTGTGCAGGTACAATAGCATTGGCGCAGAAAAAGGCTCATAACAAGTGCCAAGGAGCAAATATCAAAATTTGAGCTTCATTAGATCACTCGTGGGGGCCTCCTTTGTCTGTACCAAATTTCACGCTAAAATATGCAGCACATTTTGAAGAATCCAAGATCTTGTGGTCAGACAGAATCCAATTGGAGAAAGTTAAAAACCTGTTTTAAAAAACCTGGTTACCCTGTCATCATTTGTTTTTGTGATAAAATATCTAGTACAGCCAAGATGGCAAAGCAGTAACTATTGAGTATTGGATAATCTAATGATATCTCGGGGGCTGGGGTGGGGAGGGCATAATGCAGCTTTCAAAATTTATTAAAAATGGCTCTAAAACGTGTCAAGTATATCTTAAATTAAAAGTCCAAATTAAAAGTCCAAATTCCATTGNTTATATATATATATATATATATATATATATTACACATAATATTGTACAACGAAGATTAAACAAGGCTCTTTGGACCATCAAAAATGTTAGCTCCTATGAAGGCCATGCGTGTGCTCACGGCACAAGTAATATTTACCTTACATACTTTTATCGACCAGTTGAAGGATCTTTGGCATTTTAAAATACCTGGCATTTATTATTCAAAATACGATTTATGTAAAATTGTGCAGGTACAATAGCATTGGCGCAGAAAAAGGCTCATAACAAGTGCCAAGGAGCAAATATCAAAATTTGAGCTTCATTAGATCACTCGTGGGGGCCTCCTTTGTCTGTACCAAATTTCACGCTAAAATATGCAGCACATTTTGAAGAATCCAAGATCTTGTGGTCAGACAGAATCCAATTGGAGAAAGTTAAAAACCTGTTTTAAAAAACCTGGTTACCCTGTCATCATTTGTTTTTGTGATAAAATATCTAGTACAGCCAAGATGGCAAAGCAGTAACTATTGAGTATTGGATAATCTAATGATATCTCGGGGGCTGGGGTGGGGAGGGCATAATGCAGCTTTCAAAATTTATTAAAAATGGCTCTAAAACGTGTCAAGTATATCTTAAATTAAAAGTCCAAATTAAAAGTCCAAATTCCATTGTTCTGTGGTCAGGGTAACCTGACTACAGCATAAAATCAATACAGCCTGATCGTCAGAGTGCGGCTCCTATACTCATCGTTAGTGTTGATAGAGGGCTTTTTTCTGCAATTAACAGAGCTAATGAATAGGCTCTATTCATTACCGAAAAGAAACGTACCATCAACACGAAGAATGAGTATGGGAGTCGCACTCTGACGATCAGGCTGTATTGATTTAGTGGTGTAGTCAGGTTACCCTGACCACAGAACAATGGAGTTTGGACTTCTGGTTTGTGCCTCTGGCATATTTATTAGACTGATACTAATTTTTTAAAAAAAGTTTTTGACGTCATTTTTCCCCAGCAATTGGGGCTCGGACGGTGCCCTTCAGAGGGACTTTGATTTGCCAGTGAGGAATTTCTTGGCCAGATGCCCTTCCTGACGCCAACCAATGGCTTTTTTCTTTTGCAAAGTTCCAAATTCTCCTCGACAGCTCGGGGAATCGAACCCGGAACTGTTGATTACTGTGCAGTTGCACTAACCATTAAGCCACGGCTCCTCTAATATTTCTAATATTAATATTAGTACTAATATTAATACGAATATTTCTGGTTATACTTTAAATTACCATGGATTTTCCTGGTTTCCAATAAAATCAAATATCCATCATCGTCTCCCACAGCTAAGAGTAATTTTCATGTCACAAAGGCTATCCCGCCCTCTGCAAAACATGTCTTACCTGGGAGAAAACCAGGTATGTTTACTTAGGTGACGTATACATATAATGTTTTGACGTAGTTTTTATTTTGTTATATTTGCAAAGAATGGAAGAAAAAAGTGCTTTAATTTTTTAACATGAGTGACACAAATTTTGGTATGTTTGTTTAAGTATTCAAGTATACAAATGATGTTTGATACAAAGTTCCAACACTTTAAAGAATAATAAAACTACAGATAGCTAATAGTTACAGTCTAAAAGGATCTGTTAATAGCCCATATTCACGAGGGGCACAAAACTTAACACGAATTTGTTAACCGATGCTTGGATTTGTAAAACACCTTCAAGTAATTGATGGAGTCTGGCCTGCCTGTCTTCCACATGCGGCCAATGTTGCCTATTCATAACCCATTTTCATCGCCTCTGCTTTGCACACAAAAATAATATATATTAAATACTCTTATCATTTATGACAGCCAATCACAAGATGCCGTGGGATATCTTTGATCAATCGATGTTGTATAGTATGATATTATGAACATAAAGTTGCATATTCGATGATCTCAATATCTTTGCTTACGGCAGTGGGACTACTACGGACCACTTGTTTTAATATTATCTGGCAATATACCTTAATCTGTATTTTGTCATTTCGGGATCTTGGTCTCAACGAGGGCAAATATGAGTGTCATTTCAATAGTGCTATTCACTTCTGTAACACGAAATGCAATCGTCCAACCTGCAAACCCGTGTTTCGCTGTTTAGTAGCTGATCAGTTCAGCTTGGAGGCTCTTAACGTTGGCACGGTATGGATGGTAACATGATTAAATGGGTCCAAATTTAACAACTCTAACCATTCAAGTTTATAGTAATACCACACTTATAGGGAACAAAATCCGAATGTTACCTCGTTATTTCACATAGCAAAGCATTCCTTATGTCTAAAAAAAAAGTGCCATCCATCATTTTTGACTTCCAAATATCCAATGCTAACTACAAAAACATGGAAACACAGTGTCAAGTATACTCACATTTCAAAAATTCATCTCAAGTTACTTTGATATACAAACTGGTAATTTTGGAGAGCAAAACATACAATAACCAACATAAAATAAAAAAGTATTATCTTTAATATTATCATCATCGCCATTATTTTATTATTATTATTATGTTTTATCTCTTTTTCTTTTATCTGTGCATTTTTTTAGAACTTCATAGCACTGAGTTATTACCAATAACATTGGATACTAGTTTATTGGTAATTATTATTATTATTATTATTATTATTATTCATTCTATCTGTTGAGCGGTGGCGTGCAGACGTCTCTGTACACGGCTCTCGTTTAATTACAAAATGTTTGCCTAGTTTTTAAATATACCAAGTACAATTTTATATAAATCGACTTATCTTCGCACAAGGATTTTATTGGAAAATGTTTGAGTTGAGTTTTCGATATTTTTTGGCCTTATTTGTGGTTTGTAGTTTCTGTAGAAAGGGATTTCAATTCCTTGGACGCCAGATCTGGAGGTGTAAAAGGCGGTTGCAGGAAAACCGTTGCAGTCCCAATGGAGAAATTAACTTAC
>RDPX01000080.1:1655918-1682767 GCA_003991215.1 Morbakka virulenta | reverse complement strand
AATGATAAGATGGATGTGCAACGTAAGTCTAAAGGACAGGCTCAGTTCTAATGAACTCAGAAGGAGATTGAATCTGGACAGTATTGGCAGCTGTATGCAGAATAGGAGACTTCATTGGTTTGGTCATGTGGAGAGAATGGACAAGAATGCTTGGGCAAGTAGATGCAGAACAATCAAGGTGACAGGAACCACTGGCAGAGGAAGACCAAAGAAAACATGGGAGGAAGTGATAAGGATGGATCTGAAAGAAAAAGGTGTCAGCAGAGACCTGGTGAAGGATAGGATAACTTGGAAGTCAATTTCAAGAAATCGTCCAACACATGCTAGCATGTAAAATGGACGTTAAACCAAATATGATGATGATGATGATGATGACTCTCATGAAATCACAAGCAAAAATTACATTTTGGTAGTCATCATTTGTAAAGTTCTCAAAAGGTAAAATCAATCCCCAAAATTTTGCCATACTGCAATTGTAGTAGATTGACATTACAGCTGATATTGTAATTAGTTATGTCAAGCAATTCAGTGTTAAAATTTCTGAAAACAACATACACTGATAAAGAATGATAGTAAAAAGAAGAAATATACTGGGAATGGATCCTTATCTTCAAAGGTAGCAAGTCTTAAGATAACTTAAAAAGCTTGGTTGACCCATTCAGTATCAAGGGCAGCATAATGGGGAACAGGGTGATATGGATTAAATACATTGATCAGGTTGATCATGCCAAGTGAAGTAGTGTAGGAAAATGGTAACTGAGTGACTTACTGATAGAGGAAGACAACTGATCAGTAACAGTCACATATTATGGTTGCAGGCTTGCTCAACGCCATCTGTAATGGAAGAATGGTATTGTACTAGCCTGTCTAACCAATGTTTGCATAAACAATAAAACAGCAGTCATGTACAATGTTGCTTGGCTTATTTTAACATGCAAATATTAGTAATGACAGACTTTTTGTTCCTTGATATTATTATTCTTTCTTGGAAAGAGTTACTCGTGTGGAAAATTTTAGCACCTGTTCATGGCACTGCCTGATTCTAAAGGTTCCTGACTTTGAAACTGCTTTATGTCTTATATTTTCTTACTCAAGGCCTTGATTCATTCTATAATATTATCCTCTTTTTCTTACTCAAGGTCTTGATTCATTCTATAATATTTTCCTCTTTTTCTTACTCAAGGCCTTGATTCATTCTTTAATATTTTCCTCTTTTTCTTACTCAAGGCCTTGATTCATTCTTTAATATTTTCCTCTTTTTCTTACTCAAGGCCTTGATTCATTCTTTAATATTTTCCTCTTTTTCTTACTCAAGGCCTTGATTCATTCTTTAATATTTTCCTCCTTTTCTTACTCAAGGCCTTGATTCATTCTATAATATTTTCCTCTTTTTCTTACTCAAGGCCTTGATTCATTCTATAATATTTTCCTCTTTTTCTTACTCAAGGCCTTGATTCATTCTATAATATTTTCCTCTTTTTCTTACTCAAGGCCTTGATTCATTCTATAATATTTTCCTCTTTTTCTTACTCAAGGCCTTGATTCATTCTATAATATTTTCCTCTTTTTCTTACTCAAGGCCTTGATTCATTCTATAATATTTTCCTCTTTTTCTTACTCAAGGCCTTGATTCATTCTATAATATTTTCCTCTTTTTCTTACTCAAGGCCTTGATTCATTCTATAATATTTTCCTCTTTTTCTTACTCAAGGCCTTGATTCATTCTATAATATTTTCCTCTTTTTCTTACTCAAGGCCTTGATTCATTCTATAATATTTTCCTCTTTTTCTTACTCAAGGCCTTGATTCATTCTATAATATTTTCCTCTTTTTCTTACTCAAGGCCTTGATTCATTCTATAATATTTTCCTCTTTTTCTTACTCAAGGCCTTGATTCATTCTATAATATTTTCCTCTTTTTCTTACTCAAGGCCTTGATTCATTCTATAATATTTTCCTCTTTTTCTTACTCAAGGCCTTGATTCATTCTATAATATTTTCCTCTTTTTCTTACTCAAGGCCTTGATTCATTCTATAATATTTTCCTCTTTTTCTTACTCAAGGCCTTGATTCATTCTATAATATTTTCCTCTTTTTCTTACTCAAGGCCTTGATTCATTCTATAATATTTTCCTCTTTTTCTTACTCAAGGCCTTGATTCATTCTATAATATTTTCCTCTTTTTCTTACTCAAGGCCTTGATTCATTCTATAATATTTTCCTCTTTTTCTTACTCAAGGCCTTGATTCATTCTATAATATTTTCCTCTTTTTCTTACTCAAGGCCTTGATTCATTCTATAATATTTTCCTCTTTTTCTTACTCAAGGCCTTGATTCATTCTATAATATTTTCCTCTTTTTCTTACTCAAGGCCTTGATTCATTCTATAATATTTTCCTCTTTTTCTTACTCAAGGCCTTGATTCATTCTATAATATTTTCCTCTTTTTCTTACTCAAGGCCTTGATTCATTCTATAATATTTTCCTCTTTTTCTTACTCAAGGCCTTGATTCATTCTATAATATTTTCCTCTTTTTCTTACTCAAGGCCTTGATTCATTCTATAATATTTTCCTCTTTTTCTTACTCAAGGCCTTGATTCATTCTATAATATTTTCCTCTTTTTCTTACTCAAGGCCTTGATTCATTCTATAATATTTTCCTCTTTTTCTTACTCAAGGCCTTGATTCATTCTATAATATTTTCCTCTTTTTCTTACTCAAGGCCTTGATTCATTCTATAATATTTTCCTCTTTTTCTTACTCAAGGCCTTGATTCATTCTATAATATTTTCCTCTTTTTCTTACTCAAGGCCTTGATTCATTCTATAATATTTTCCTCTTTTTCTTACTCAAGGCCTTGATTCATTCTATAATATTTTCCTCTTTTTCTTACTCAAGGCCTTGATTCATTCTATAATATTTTCCTCTTTTTCTTACTCAAGGCCTTGATTCATTCTATAATATTTTCCTCTTTTTCTTACTCAAGGCCTTGATTCATTCTATAATATTTTCCTCTTTTTCTTACTCAAGGCCTTGATTCATTCTATAATATTTTCCTCTTTTTCTTACTCAAGGCCTTGATTCATTCTATAATATTTTCCTCTTTTTCTTACTCAAGGCCTTGATTCATTCTATAATATTTTCCTCTTTTTCTTACTCAAGGCCTTGATTCATTCTATAATATTTTCCTCTTTTTCTTACTCAAGGCCTTGATTCATTCTATAATATTTTCCTCTTTTTCTTACTCAAGGCCTTGATTCATTCTATAATATTTTCCTCTTTTTCTTACTCAAGGCCTTGATTCATTCTATAATATTTTCCTCTTTTTCTTACTCAAGGCCTTGATTCATTCTATAATATTTTCCTCTTTTTCTTACTCAAGGCCTTGATTCATTCTATAATATTTTCCTCTTTTTCTTACTCAAGGCCTTGATTCATTCTATAATATTTTCCTCTTTTTCTTACTCAAGGCCTTGATTCATTCTATAATATTTTCCTCTTTTTCTTACTCAAGGCCTTGATTCATTCTATAATATTTTCCTCTTTTTCTTACTCAAGGCCTTGATTCATTCTATAATATTTTCCTCTTTTTCTTACTCAAGGCCTTGATTCATTCTATAATATTTTCCTCTTTTTCTTACTCAAGGCCTTGATTCATTCTATAATATTTTCCTCTTTTTCTTACTCAAGGCCTTGATTCATTCTATAATATTTTCCTCTTTTTCTTACTCAAGGCCTTGATTCATTCTATAATATTTTCCTCTTTTTCTTACTCAAGGCCTTGATTCATTCTATAATATTTTCCTCTTTTTCTTACTCAAGGCCTTGATTCATTCTATAATATTTTCCTCTTTTTCTTACTCAAGGCCTTGATTCATTCTATAATATTTTCCTCTTTTTCTTACTCAAGGCCTTGATTCATTCTATAATATTTTCCTCTTTTTCTTACTCAAGGCCTTGATTCATTCTATAATATTTTCCTCTTTTTCTTACTCAAGGCCTTGATTCATTCTATAATATTTTCCTCTTTTTCTTACTCAAGGCCTTGATTCATTCTATAATATTTTCCTCTTTTTCTTACTCAAGGCCTTGATTCATTCTATAATATTTTCCTCTTTTTCTTACTCAAGGCCTTGATTCATTCTATAATATTTTCCTCTTTTTCTTACTCAAGGCCTTGATTCATTCTATAATATTTTCCTCTTTTTCTTACTCAAGGCCTTGATTCATTCTATAATATTTTCCTCTTTTTCTTACTCAAGGCCTTGATTCATTCTATAATATTTTCCTCTTTTTCTTACTCAAGGCCTTGATTCATTCTATAATATTTTCCTCTTTTTCTTACTCAAGGCCTTGATTCATTCTATAATATTTTCCTCTTTTTCTTACTCAAGGCCTTGATTCATTCTATAATATTTTCCTCTTTTTCTTACTCAAGGCCTTGATTCATTCTATAATATTTTCCTCTTTTTCTTACTCAAGGCCTTGATTCATTCTATAATATTTTCCTCTTTTTCTTACTCAAGGCCTTGATTCATTCTATAATATTTTCCTCTTTTTCTTACTCAAGGCCTTGATTCATTCTATAATATTTTCCTCTTTTTCTTACTCAAGGCCTTGATTCATTCTATAATATTTTCCTCTTTTTCTTACTCAAGGCCTTGATTCATTCTATAATATTTTCCTCTTTTTCTTACTCAAGGCCTTGATTCATTCTATAATATTTTCCTCTTTTTCTTACTCAAGGCCTTGATTCATTCTATAATATTTTCCTCTTTTTCTTACTCAAGGCCTTGATTCATTCTATAATATTTTCCTCTTTTTCTTACTCAAGGCCTTGATTCATTCTATAATATTTTCCTCTTTTTCTTACTCAAGGCCTTGATTCATTCTATAATATTTTCCTCTTTTTCTTACTCAAGGCCTTGATTCATTCTATAATATTTTCCTCTTTTTCTTACTCAAGGCCTTGATTCATTCTATAATATTTTCCTCTTTTTCTTACTCAAGGCCTTGATTCATTCTATAATATTTTCCTCTTTTTCTTACTCAAGGCCTTGATTCATTCTATAATATTTTCCTCTTTTTCTTACTCAAGGCCTTGATTCATTCTATAATATTTTCCTCTTTTTCTTACTCAAGGCCTTGATTCATTCTATAATATTTTCCTCTTTTTCTTACTCAAGGCCTTGATTCATTCTATAATATTTTCCTCTTTTTCTTACTCAAGGCCTTGATTCATTCTATAATATTTTCCTCTTTTTCTTACTCAAGGCCTTGATTCATTCTATAATATTTTCCTCTTTTTCTTACTCAAGGCCTTGATTCATTCTATAATATTTTCCTCTTTTTCTTACTCAAGGCCTTGATTCATTCTATAATATTTTCCTCTTTTTCTTACTCAAGGCCTTGATTCATTCTATAATATTTTCCTCTTTTTCTTACTCAAGGCCTTGATTCATTCTATAATATTTTCCTCTTTTTCTTACTCAAGGCCTTGATTCATTCTATAATATTTTCCTCTTTTTCTTACTCAAGGCCTTGATTCATTCTATAATATTTTCCTCTTTTTCTTACTCAAGGCCTTGATTCATTCTATAATATTTTCCTCTTTTTCTTACTCAAGGCCTTGATTCATTCTATAATATTTTCCTCTTTTTCTTACTCAAGGCCTTGATTCATTCTATAATATTTTCCTCTTTTTCTTACTCAAGGCCTTGATTCATTCTATAATATTTTCCTCTTTTTCTTACTCAAGGCCTTGATTCATTCTATAATATTTTCCTCTTTTTCTTACTCAAGGCCTTGATTCATTCTATAATATTTTCCTCTTTTTCTTACTCAAGGCCTTGATTCATTCTATAATATTTTCCTCTTTTTCTTACTCAAGGCCTTGATTCATTCTATAATATTTTCCTCTTTTTCTTACTCAAGGCCTTGATTCATTCTATAATATTTTCCTCTTTTTCTTACTCAAGGCCTTGATTCATTCTATAATATTTTCCTCTTTTTCTTACTCAAGGCCTTGATTCATTCTATAATATTTTCCTCTTTTTCTTACTCAAGGCCTTGATTCATTCTATAATATTTTCCTCTTTTTCTTACTCAAGGCCTTGATTCATTCTATAATATTTTCCTCTTTTTCTTACTCAAGGCCTTGATTCATTCTATAATATTTTCCTCTTTTTCTTACTCAAGGCCTTGATTCATTCTATAATATTTTCCTCTTTTTCTTACTCAAGGCCTTGATTCATTCTATAATATTTTCCTCTTTTTCTTACTCAAGGCCTTGATTCATTCTATAATATTTTCCTCTTTTTCTTACTCAAGGCCTTGATTCATTCTATAATATTTTCCTCTTTTTCTTACTCAAGGCCTTGATTCATTCTATAATATTTTCCTCTTTTTCTTACTCAAGGCCTTGATTCATTCTATAATATTTTCCTCTTTTTCTTACTCAAGGCCTTGATTCATTCTATAATATTTTCCTCTTTTTCTTACTCAAGGCCTTGATTCATTCTATAATATTTTCCTCTTTTTCTTACTCAAGGCCTTGATTCATTCTATAATATTTTCCTCTATCATACAGATTGCACTCCCTTTATTTCTTTACAACTGTACCATTCTGATGCACCATTTTTATTGGTTCTTTTATTCTAAAGCAGCAGATTTGTCTGATAACAATTTTTGTAACTCTTCTATTTTTCAAGATCTTCCTCTGTTTGAAGAAATAAAAATTAGCTATGGGCAAAAGTTATGTTACTAAGCTCATAATTACCACCTGCAAAGTACAGAATGGTTTTCAAAATGCTACTGTCTCAATACAGAACAAGTTTTAAAAAAAAAGAAAAAGAAAATGAATGAAATCGTTCACATGTAAAAATCTTAATAAAGGTCTTTACTTTATCAAATAATATACTTTGCATCTTCTCTTGAAACTAAAAATGTGGTAATTTACTTTAATATGTTGTCAATAAAACCATAAGAATGAAGTACTATAGGACAATCAGTGATTTTGAATCCATACCTATACAGTTTGTTAATAAATCCTGAACCTTTGTAATACTTGTTCCAATGTTCTTGGTACTCTTGCAAGGGACATTCATTGTTTCGAATAGCAGCAATAACTTTCTGAATAAAAAATAATAAACCAAAAGCTAATGTTTTGAATGATTGAAATTATGGTTGGCATAAAAGACAAACTCAAAGCAATGTTTGGTAGCTTGTTTTAATAACCCAGTAAAAAAAAACATTCATGCGAGTAATTTCCATGATCCATAAAAAAGTTGATATTCTGCTGCAGTACATTTATCTACTACCCACAATTTGAATATTCAGAACTTTCTTGAAATTGTGAAGATTCCTTTAAAATGACTGGACTCTTGTCTTTCTAATCTCTTCCAGCATATTGTTAGGAATCCTACCATCTGTGTAGCATTTCTTCAAGACAGACAGACAGACCTGTTTCAACCGATTTCAGGTCTCTTCAGTGTGCCTAGTCACGGAGGTCAGAAATCTTAAAAGAGGAAACCTTTTTGGCACTTGTGCATTGGAATGTGGGTCAAGAAAAAACAGATACCTGTGCATTGCATATTTGTGTTCATATATATTGTGGTTGGGACTGCAATGTCTGGTCTGATGTTATCAAAATCTCACTTTGTCTAGAACTTTCCATCATGAAATGCCACCACTGGTATAAATTTGTATAAATGTATATTAACAAATGAATATGAAATGTCATCAGCAACAGTGCTCTACAACATTAAAATGTAGGAGCTATCATATAATCAGATGTACGAGTAAGAAAAACTCTAACTTTACAGTACTCAAGAGTTTCATGTCTTTCACAATCTTCAGCTGTACACAGCTGAAGATTGTGTAAATATATATATGGCCTGTAAATATATATATATATATGCATTTTTTGTAATGTTTTTAACCAGTATAGCTGATGAGGGTAGACACAAAACTTTAAGCACTATACACGAGTTTTGAGTTTTCTCTGCTACCTTATGTATATATATATATATGTAATCCTCAATGTTGATCACTTTTGATAACATGACTATACAAAATATGGAGACGGTAGCCTTTAATTACTTGAGGAAAAATATACTTTGACTACAATGGATGACTACAAGGCCAGGCTTTTGTTAAATGTTGAAGGGGTAATTAAACAGATGCAATGGAAAGCTTTCTCCTTCTTAAACCCAACCAATAAACATCAAAAGGAAGAGAAATTTTTAGCTAAAATCAAAGCAAGGTTTGCCTTTTATAGAAAGAAATGAAACCATTCAAAGAAGACCTGATCAACATAGTTAAAAATATTCAGTTGTGCCTAAAAGAAGGACCTCTCAAAGAAAACCAGAAAAAGACATAAAGGCCATTAATTTATCCTCAAAAGTAATACTTGCTGCAAACAAAACCAGAAATTTGTATCAAATGGAAGTGCAATAGTACCAAAAGCTTTCACAAGAAAAAAACATCACTAGGATGTACAAGAAATCCAAGATATTCACTGTAAATAAAATCAAGAGAGATTTTAATGATATTGCCTCAATGCTTGGAATAAGCAAAAAAGTGGAAACAACACTCAAACAACCAAACAACAACCATATGTTACAATCAAGGAACACAGAAAGATTTCCAAACAAGGTGCCATGCAGACTAATCTACCCCCACTAAGAGAAATTTAGGAACTGTGGACAAGTAAATGCATTAATAAACAAATCACATGACTTAATCAGTGGAGGAACTAGGAAGCTGTGATTGACTGGGTTACCTACCTTGATGAAAGAGAATTTATTTTCTGTTTTTGACATTGTGGATTTTTACCCTTCCATCTCAGAAACATTTCTTGTACATGCATTGGATTTGCAAACAAATATACAACAATAACAGTTAAGGATAGAGAAGTAATGATGCACAGTAGAAAGTCACTACTGTTTGGCAATGGTATCTCTTAGATCGAACAAGATAATACAAGTCACAATGTCACAATGAATAGTTATGCAGGAGTATGCAGGTTAGTGGGGTTATACACTTTTGGCAGGCTTTGTGATAAATACAGTAGGAATATCAGCATACAATTACAATATGATGGTTTATAGGAATAAAAAGGGTAGGAACTAGGACCACTGACAGAATAAGAGATCAGTTTTTCACTATCTCTGAGAACTTTTGGTTGAAAATAACGCCAACTTGAAAACTGTTAACTTTTTATATATAACAACAGATTTCCCTAATGTGAAATTCTTTCCATGCAGAAAGCCCAATAATTTCCCCTTATACATCAATGCTCAATCAAGCCATTTCCCTCTCATTTAAAAACAACTACCCATCAATATTACTAATAGGATTTTGGAATTATCATGCAGTGCCAATGAATATAGTAAAGTGAGCCACTGTATGAAACAGCTTTGCAAGAAAGTGGGCTTTTACAAAAGTTCAACCCCACAACTGGGACTGGAGGTAGGAAAATGAAGAGGCCAATCATTTGGCTTAATCATCATTTAGTAAGAATGTTAAAACCAACACTGGGAAGCTTTTCCTAAAACTCATTGAAAAGCATTCCCACAAAGACCATCTTTCACACAGGGTTTTTAATAAGAACACTTGAAATGTAAGTCATCCTCATATAAAGACCATGTATTCCATTACTAGGTGTCAAAATGAAAAATTTAGCACAGCTTAATGTGAAATGTAATTAATGTTATAGTGAGAACTGCCTGTTGGAAGGTGGATGCCTTAAGTCCAGCACTGTTTACAATGCTGAGGTATTCTCTGATGGGATGCAGAATAAAACATGCTGGCATGAAGGAATGAAAATTCAAAACATAGAAACCACAGCTTTATTAAAATATGTTGCAGACTTAAAGGAAGTGGGTAAATTGTTTTTCATACAATGGTAAATTTCAAAGGATGCAAATGCATAAAAGAGAGGTTGGAAAGGATGTAACTTGTGTTTAGAAAAAAAGATGGCAATTTTGAATTGCTATGCATTGCTATGTGCATGAAACAAATAAATTAAGTAGATTTCAGTAGCCCTTAGGTTTAAATATTCCATTTTATTATATTATATTATATTATATTATATATATGTATATATACAAAACCTAGTGTATGTAAGGCTGTTCCCTGGTGTTGTGAGCACAAGCAGTTGTGTACAGGGGTTATAAATATATGTATCAAAAGTACTAAGTTGTAGCTCTTGAATGTTGGACAGGACCCACAGACATAGGATAGTGAATGACCTATTCAGGCTAGTTAAACTGAACAAAATACATAAAATAGAACTGATATAAAGGTTTAAAAAACAAGTCCATGTATAAAAAAGCACAGTTATAATAACTGATCATATGATTAAACACATGTTTGCAGTTTAAAGGTAAAAATTTACTACCTTTCTTCTCTCAGGGAATCATTTATTAAGTTCAGGTTTGCTAAAGGTAAGATGGCTTTGTGCTAAGAGCCTGCTGTTTGGTATAGTTTCAACTGTATTGTTCAAAGTCACAATGACTGTCTCTGTAAAGGAATGTGTTATATCAATTCCCTGGTCACCCAATATGGTGAGCATGGGTTGCTCATTCTCATACTAAATACTGACTCTATTGTTTGGATCAGCAAGTAGCAGTGTTTCAAATATATATAATGGTATTAATTCTTGCTGTAATGGTGTAAATTGGTGTACTAATTGTTGGCTGTAGAGTATTTTTCTTCTCAAATGATATAATTTGGCACAATACCGACTGTTTAACATAACTTTTGACCATCCTTGCCTGTGTGATCCTATTTCTGATTTGGATACCAAATGACAACATTGGTACCAATGTCTAGAGGAATCAGTTCACCATTAGCATATTTCTACATTTACTAAATTCTTTTATCTTTTCCTCTGCTGTGATGACCCTTTCTTTCTGCAGTTGATAACAGACTTGGTGAGCTGAATCACTACCTGCAAGCACTCTGTGTAATAAAACCTGTATTGGACTTAGTCCAAAATCTGGCAAGGCTACACTGTGACAATTATAGCTTGAATAGCTTTCTTATTGTTTGAGATTCCATCTGCCGATAAGTTGTTATGAATAATAAACTTTGCTGATTTCACCAAAGCATATTATAGCCTGAATAAGCAGCTCAGGCTAATGAGATGGAGTACTGCTGCTACAATTAACTCCAACTTTCCTGTAGTTGCAAATCCTAAGGTCTACAGCTGGCAAGCAAATGCATTGATTGGCTCAAAAATATATGCCCATGGCACCCTTATTTGTAAAATTGTGGTTGTCTACTAATACTATTCTCGACACATGTGGAATGATGATACGTTGGTGAGGTAGTACAAAACCATTAAAAAATAGTCTCAGCAATGAACACCCTCGGTCTCTAAAAGATGACTAGACTGTTTGATTACATTTTGTTGTGAAGCAAGATTTGATGACCTTAAAAAGGTTCTGACAGTGAGGGTCTGACTGGCTTACACTCCTTATATGATCAAAAGTGATATACTCATTTTATTGGTTGCATGAAGACTAGATATTTCAGTTAAATAACTTGAAAATGTTTAGTTATTGATTTATTGGAATATTGTGAAGAATGTTGACTTTTCAGACAGGAGGCAAATACCGTGGGCATCCTAAAAAACGATGGATGGACAACATCAAAGCTGACTTGCTCACACTTGTCATCTCAGAGCATCTGGCCACTGATCGAAAATCCTGGAGAGCAGCCATCAATACCAATGTAGACATGACAAGGTGTCCAACCCGAGCTGCTGGGAACAAAAGAAGTTAAATATTGCAGTAATTAGTAGTAAGTAGTAAGATCTCCAAAGAAAAACCAAAACATTCTACTGGAGACTGTTTAACAGATCTGATCAAGAAGTGAAAGCCGTAAGATGTGCCAAGCTTATGAAGAAGTGACCAAAATATCCCATGTTTGAACCAGACCAAGCCAGAGTTAGCAGCTACAATCTGATATGCCCTTAATACACCACAAGCATTAATTACACCAAGCATATTTTATTAGATGTTCTGATATGAGTCTGTGGTGACTCAGAAATCAAGTAAAGCTAGTGGGCAATATGAAACAATATGACAATAGAAGACATCTTTCAGTTTGGTGAGGCCATGGAAGGTGGTAAAAGATTAACCAGTAAGTTACTTGAGTGAAATATTTGGCTTTAAGGGATGTATGGCTTTAAGATTGAATGTCAAAGCAAGGAATGGGAAAAGAAATGTGCACCATTGGCCACTTTTATGACTCTGATCTTGAAGATGGTAGTGCTGTCTTTGATTCATTGTTTTCAGTCACAGTAACACATAACCAAGGTAAAAGAGGAATTTGATTTTACTATCACCAATATAAAGACTTAAAAGATTGTTGGACTGAACAATCATCAATATCTAAACCTTATGTTAAAATAGCAATAAGAGACAATAAAGATGACCACATGGCACTGGGCTTAAACTGAATACAATAACTAAAACAGTAAAGTCACTGCAATGGCTGACACAGGGTACATGAGTTGCCTAGTTGGAGAAAACATGTTAGTTCATGTGGGCCTTCACAAACATGATCTTGCCCCCTGTACACATGCTGCAAACACTCATAAAACACAAATTTTGGTGCTGATATACCATGCTTTTCTGGAAGTTTGGTTAATGATAGAACACTACATACAATACATTTCCAACAACTGAGAATGGTGCTAACTCATCTGTAATAGTATACAATGATCACCAACAATGGAAAGTGAGAAACTCTAAAATATAGCAATGATACCAACATGGCTTGGATTTTTCCTCAGGCCACATGAACAGCCAGTGCATTAACCAGACCTTGCAATTGCACATTAATGTGGATCACAAAAAAAATTGTAACATCCTCTTACTTGAATACAACATCTATAAATTCCAAATATAGTTATTAATGCTAGTACTTTGTTCATTTTAATCAAGGTTGTTATGACTATTGCTTTTTTTTTTCCCCAGCTCCACACTTTTCCTTCTCAGTAGTTCAATGTTCCAGACATACAAACTCATCTGCCAATTCCATTTCTGCAATATCTATAATAATACTGACTTTTGACTTCATTTGTACAAATTTTTTTATCATTGCAAATAATTTTTATGTTGATTTGTTCTCCTGTCTTATTCACAAAATGGAAAATGTCTTGAAGCTTTTCCTCATCATAAGCTAGTACAAGGCATAACACAGATTGAAGAGAGACATGGTGAGGATATACAGGGTTGAGAAACTCCTTGTTTGTCAGTTCATTAAACAACCCCCTCTTGCAGTTACATGTATTCTCTATGAGACCAGTATAAATTCATTATTAACTTAATGTCATTTTCATTAACAGGTGTTTCTTATGTGTCAAGATGAATCCAAGGTTTTATTGGAGTCATTTTTTGTAAAGGGTGATGTACTGCAATGTACATTTATAACTTTGCAATATGAAAAGCTATGTTTTTGAAATACGAAAATCAAAGAAAATAATTCATTACTTACCGCTTTGAGTCTGGAAACATGATCTTCAAAAAAGTTTCTGGTAGTTTCATATAATTTTTCTTCATAGGTTACTGGCCTGGCCACACAGAGATTATATATATCACTGCAATTTATGTTAAGGAATTTTCAGGATGTCAGCTTTTCAGTTGTCTTCATAAACTTTTTTTCAAACTTAGTGTTACTTTGAATTACAAAATATGCATTCAGATGGCAACATAAAAAGGGTATAAATAAGAAAGAAAGGCATATAAATTGTATTTAATTAATTTTAAAACTAACACACTTGACCAAGAAACACACAGAATGTTCTATTTCCTAAACTTGTTGCCAAGTATCTTTTCCTTTGTGATGCAATAATCAATGCAAAATTCTCAACTTTTGAACTTTTTCAGTCAATTACAAGATACTAAACAATGCCAACATTTAAGTAACATTAGAACTGTGACTATCTGGCTAATTTTTATGAGTAACTTGAATATTTATGAAGGTGTTGTACAACGTATTTGATGTAACCAGCCACCAAACAGTGTATCACAGAGGGTACAATTTGATCATCACCACTAACTTCTCAGCTTCACAAAAGTAGCCATGAGAGCTTTGGCAGACAAAGAGCCACATTAAGGTCATAATCTAGATCTATTTTATAACACAGGAGCATCACAAAACTTGACAATATCCATTTTGTTTTTCCCCAAAGATAAAATATTGTTATATTATGCAAAATTATGTAACAGCACAGAAAGAGGGGTCTAGAAAATTTAGGCTAATCAAAATACACACACCAAAGAGAACCTACAAAGGATGAGCCAACACAAACAATGGAGCATGCCATACAAAACAATGCACTGGGCTTTCCTTGCTCAAATTGAATTGAAGGCTGCAGATGGGACATCTCTTCAATGAATAGGGAAACAGTACTACAAGATTTGATGATGATTAATGTTATCAGTAAAAATTCAGCTATTTTCTTAGTGAAAAGAAAAAAATCTATGGCCAAAGTGCTTTTGGTGATTTCACTGACACAGAAAAACTATCAATCAATGCAAAACAAAACAAATGTGGTATGGGTTAATAAGACAACTTTAACTCTTAACTGACCCAATTTAAGACATAGAAAATGAGATGGCTTACAAGTCATTTCCAGGCTGCTACAAGTTGGTGACCTAGATACACAACCTGGAAGCTATGGCAACTGAACACACACTTGGAAATATATATATGCCACTGGTAACAAATACCTTGCAATGCCAATATTTAAAAGATACCAACCAATTCATATTATTTTAAAGACAATAATAATAAAAAATTAAAAAATTTTTTACTCAAGTTTAAACCAACTAAAAAATTCATCATATTTGTAGGCAATACAGTAGTAGAAAGGAGGGTTTCTATTCTGACCATGTCTAAGACACTCCAGCAATACCTTAACCAAACTGGTTGAGCAAGAAAGAAAAATATGAGATCACTTTTATAAGAAAGTTCTCTTCCTACTCCTAATCATTTTAGCAGGCCACTGTCACAGGATCAGGCAAGAGTTCTGTCATCCTTTCAAAATGTATGAGTTCTGTGTGACGTCTAAAGGTGCTTGCACCCAGTTATCCAAATTACATCTGGCATGCTATAGGTTCCACAGTTTTCTAGAATGGTCCAACATAGGTAGAAAGATGCGACCCTGTTATTAGAAAAGGTTCCTTTCCACTCATTTTTACTTCCTTGACAATCTATGCCTTGACATGGAAAATTACAGAACTGAGTGGAATACTCCAAAATAATTGATTTCATGGGGTTACGAGGCGATCAAAGATTTTTGTTTTTTAAAAACACAAGATGCTAACCAAGTTAACGTGTTATTGTTGCCAAAGGTTCCCATCACTAATTAATTGGCCTTCTCTACAGAAAGTTATTGTAGCTTTTATCTGCAAATAAAATGAAATAAGCACCCTTTATCCAAGATAATTATGAGCATCTTTACCTCACATAAGCAAGCTGTCTTGTCTTCAAGACATGATTGGTTAAATTAATCCCTGAATCTACAAATCAAAAGGATACGGAAACCTATCATTCCACTCTTGTTTTGTAACATGCTTCCACTCAATTACTTTCCCAATAGTATCTCTGATCTTTTTCCATGTCTCATCAAAGTCCACTTCTTTCGTTCCTGTGCACATCTTTAAACGTTATTTGCTTCAAACTCTGGACATACCACTGTTGACCCAAAAGTAGGTCTCCCAGCTCTGTTGCCGCGGAAGGCGTCAATTAAAAATAATTCCCTAACTATTCATAAAAATACAATACTTTAAAATGTATTGAACCCTCTGTTGACATCTTTTTAAGGAACAGCTTTACCAAGCTGTAGATATCCCTTCTGTAATTTCACATTACAACGTCTTCATCCACCGTAAGGATCCCTTCCAATCTCACACAAATGTTTCTGAATTTTCATTTAGTTTGCGTCTGAACATTTTCTGCGAGACGGCGCAGAAAAGTTCACAAAATATACTTGACCTCGGTCTCAAAACCTTTTTCGTCTCAGGCTGAGGCTATACAAATATGACCTAGACAGAAAAAAAGCAAACCTTGCTTTTTTTTCCACACGTCGTTATCACTACCAACAACCGTTGTGGAAGTGACGAATCAACATAACGGGAAATTTGTCCTGCCTTTTTCAGTCTTTCTTTTCACATAGCTGTGAGTTATCACCAGCACCACCATCAGCAGCAGCATCATCGCCTATACGAAGTTTCTTTTCTTTAGCTTACTGCAACATCGTTTCATAATTTGTCGAACAAAAACCTGAAACAATTTTGACCGTGTTTTTTCATTTCCCTTTTCACTCACACATACTGAGAAAAAGAATAGATAATGGGAAATACAACCACCATATATAAAGAAAACAAACTAAGTTACTGGACAATGTATATTTCGAGAAGCTGTAGAGACATTAAAGATATTGATATATACAGGTTTGGGGAGAAAACGGAATCGATTCAAAAAGATCAACAAGAATATGGCAGATCTGGAAGAACAATGAGAGAGGGACTTGGTGAACGACACAGTGCTGACAGGTGTGCACGGTTTATAAGCAGTGTGATTCACGTTCAGTCAGGAAACTACTTCAAAAGCTCCGAGCGTCTCAGTCAGATAGTCATAATATCTGAGATGTGACAAAAATTAAACAGGTAGCAAAAGATAATAACTTCTGACTACTAATTGAAATGACCTGGGTTTTGACTAAAAGTTGTAAAAGTGAGATTTTTGAGGAATTTATTTGCATCGTATTCAACCAACCAATCAATCAATGGTCGGCGGCTACTGGACGACAGGACAAATATTGGCGCCAAATATTTCGATCCTCTGTACATCTATCCAGTTCTCTGACATCATTGAGGTCTATGTCTCGTAAGAATGTGTTGATGTATGTTTGTGTTAGTCTCCCTCCTGAAGTTCTTCCATGTTTAGGGACCCAGGTCACTAGTAATTGCGCTGGAGATGTGTTGTCCATCTCTTTCAGTCTAAGATAATGTCAAAACTTTATCATAATAAAAATAATTAAGAAGCAGAATTATGGCTTACAATTTAGAAAAGTAACTCTTGTTTACTATCGAATAAAAGGACCCATCTTCAATTTCCAGGAACTCTCAGTCAGATTATATACAGGGGAGCATCAGTTAGTTTAAGGGTTAGAATTTTAATACTCCGATATTTCAAAGATGAGCACAATTATCAGCTTGCAGATTAACATCTTTTGATTCATTCTGTGTCATTGATTTGAAAATTTTAGATTCACAATTTGGATTAAGATCGAATTCAGAAAACGTTACTATTGAATCAACTAAATGCCATCACACCTGCTCAAACTAATTCAGAAAATAAATACCGTGGAAAATTTGAATATTATCGTCATATAACAAATTAGAACATTTGAAACTAATCAAAAAGAAAACAAAGAGAAGTTGCTTCCCAACAACAGCATTGCTGCAATGAAATAGATAAAGTTTTCAGGTTTTAAACATTTGTTGTACTGGTATTTTCCTGAACAAGCACCCACTATATGAAATCCCTGAGTAGCCCTGGTGGTTAGGCTACATGCATACCCTGTAAGATAAATCTTAGGAACTGATAATTTAGTAGCAAAAAAACGCTTTTATTGCAAAAAATATCTTCGCAGGTAACTGCCTTGAATGAAAAACATGAAACAAGAACAAAAGAGACCAAAAATAGACAAGAAAGAGCTGGAGATAAAAGTCAAAATCCTATTGAATGTATAAAAGAGTGATGAAAAGGAAGGGAAGAAAAAAAAAGGTTAAACAAACAGTCAAATTAACCTTCGAATTAAAAGCATTTAAGTTACAGGATATAGGAAAGCCCTTCCAATTCAAAAAGTATGATCTTGTTGTTCAAGAAAAAGACTATATTAAAAGAAAGACTTAACACAATCAAGGACAACAAGTGGTCACGAATGAAAACATGGAGAAAAACGAGTCACACGAGATGCAACAAACTGAGTTTTTACCAGCAAGAAAAACTCATCAAAGTAATTCCCCTTATATTATCTATAAAAAAGATTAAGACAAACAACATTCCGTCGACGAGACAAAAGTTGAAGAGTAGCAACCAGATTTAGACCTATGAAATCAAAAGCAAGTCAAAAACAAGATGTGATTGCTGCATTGCCAAGAATCATGAAATAGCCGAATACTGCTGGACACCGGATCATACCTTTGAGTGGGAAAATAAAAGAATTATAGACAAAGAAATCAACACAACAACAAGAAAAATAAAAGAAACAATCCATTCCTTGCAATGCAGCAATCACATCAACAGTATATCCTACACCCTTCCAGCAATTTGGCTTCCAGCACTGAAGAGAGAAACACCAACAAACACAACATAGGTATGGCGCCCCTTCCTGAAACAACTCCAGCCCTGTCTACACCCACGTCCGCACTACCAAAGTATAAAATAGCCTGACGATGGGAGAAGTATCTCTCGAAACGTAGCTCATAAAAAGCTAACGACTCATGACATGATAAAGCTCTTACATCAATGGCTTCCTCTGAGTCCATAAAGTTCAGAATTTTCAAGTCTTTGAATTCTTTCAAGGACAAATGAGATGGTGAAGCACTTGTCCAGATGTGGCAACAGTACTCCATGCAAGGTGGGGGGGGGATGCTAGATTTATAGAGATACAAAGTTATCTCAACGTGACGTAAGGGGCATGGAATGCAAGCTGTGTGTGTGGCAGATTAGCCTTATGGTGAATAGCGAATTAAGTAACCTGTCTGTGACCCACTTTGTGGTCAAGTTAACCTCACCCGTCTTTAAGCAGAACGAGCAACACTTGGTGACCTACAGCAGCGGCGGCAGAAAATCACAGATAGATTTCTTCCTTCTTCAGCAAAAAAGACGAAGGAAAGTTACCATTTGTGGGGTAAAAATGGAGAGGCGATCGCAAGCCAACATCGACTTTTGATCATGCACCTCTCATGGAGAAAACAAGCAAAGCAAAGAAGAAGTAAAAAGCGAGAAAAGAAACTTGGCAACTTTTTGGAGAGGTAAGAGAGAAATGCTGAGCCTGTGAAAATCTGCAAACAAGAAAACCATCATGATGTTGAAGGAAAGTGAATGGGTATGAAGGAGGCTATAATCGGCGCGGTGGAAGAAGTAGTTTGTAGAGCAAAGGAAGGGGCAAGTTGGAAAGAGAGGAGTGGTGGTGGAATGACGACGTCCAGCAAGCTGTATCAAAAAAGAAAGTCGCTTTTACAGCTTAGAAGGAAAACCCCTCAGTACTTACAGAGACCGCATACAAACAGGTGATAAAGAGAGCCAAAGATGTGTGGCAAAAGCAAAATGGGACTCATCCCCAAAATGACAAGATCGGCTCTCTATCAAAGAAAGCGAAAAGACCATCTACAAGGTTGAGAAGATCAGAGTATGGAAGGGAAAGGATGTCCGGCAAACGAGTGCTATCAAGGATGGAAACGGACAAGTACTATACGACACAAGAGAGACTCAGTCGAGCTGGAAAGAATATTTCAGTCAGCTACTGAATACGGAAAATGAACAAAAGGCGGCTTTACATGCGAACATGTCGAAGGACTGGTACAGTCGACCACAAAAGAAGAAATCAAGAGTGCTATAGGAAAAATGAAGAGTAGTAAAGCGGGTTATCAGACGTATTGGCGGATGTCCTCAGAATTTTGAATGAATACGGAGAAAAGTGGATGACTGAGTTATACAACAGTATCATGCGTGAAGAGAAGATACCAGATGATAGGAGAGATTCAAGCATTCCAGCTGAACTGGGACAACATGGAGGAGTGTGACCGTTACAGAGATATTAAGTTTATGGAACATACAATGCAGGTGTTTGAAAGAGTCATAAAGCAAAGGATTCGAGAGATCGTGGAGATAGATGAGATGCAGTACTGATTCATGAAGGGAAAGAGATGTACAAGGGAACAAAGACATCACTGTTGACGTACGAGGGGCAGTCCGAGAGCTTTTAGGTCAAAGTAGGTCTACAGCAGGGCTCAGCTCTCAGTCCCTTCTTATTCATTCCGGACATGGGTGTAGTCACAAAAAGACTCCAAAGTGATAAACCATGGGAGCTTCTCTTTGCAGACGACATACTGTTCACAGCAGGATCGAAAGAGGAACAGCAAGAGAAAATGAGGCTATGGCCAGTGACAGGAAAAAGACAAGGATTAAAGTTTAATATTTAGAAGACAGAGGTTATGGCATGCTGCAAGGAAGGAGGCAAGGAAATAAAGGTCAAGGACGTAAATGTTTCAAATACCTAGGGTCTATACTGGATAAAACTGGAGGTTGTGTGTGTGTGTGTGTGAGAGAGAGAGAGAGAGAGAGAAAGAGAGAGAGAGGTGAAAGAACGAATAAAGGCAGGATGGAAGAAATGGAGACAAGTGAAATGTGTGGCGTGAGATTGCAGGATTCCTCAGCGAGTCAAAAGCGAGGTGTACCAAACTATGATACGTCCAGTAATGATGTACGAAGCACATACCTGGGCGCTGAGAAAAAAGGAAGTGCAGCTGCTGATGCGAACCGAGAAGAGAATGCTGAGGTGGATTCTTTGAATGTCGCTTTTGGAAAGATGCACAACTAAGAATATACAGAAAAGTGCCGGAATATCAAGTATAGCTGAAAAGATGATAGAAGCAAGATTGAGATGGTTTGGGCACGTTGTATGGAGAGAAGATAAGAGTGGAATACAGAGAGCAAGAAGAGAACCAATCAGGGGGAGTAGGTCAGTTGGAAGACAAAAGCTGAGATGGAGCGATGTCGTGATTAGTGACAAGAAGGGCAAGGGACTGGTTGACCGTGAAGCAAATGAGCAACTGTGATGGCATGCAACAATACGTACTCCTGACCTCTGACGTCTGGGATAACAGCATCGCAAGGAGAAGAACATAGCCTCCAACGTAAGGTACTCTCTAACATTACGGAGACTTACCAAAAAGTAGAATGTAAGAGCCTGAAGAAAGACCTGGAGAAAATGGCAAAACAATCAGCTCAGATGATGAGCATTCTTCATTTGGAGAAGCAATATCGCCAGGTATAACATCAAATAGAGAGTCTAAGAATGCTGGAGGGAAATAAGAACTCAATTTTCTATTGAACGACAATACTTGCATCTTAGCCTCACTGAACTAGCCACTTGCTTCCTCATTCGTTGACAGCTAGAAGTTAAGATTCTAAATGCTTCCGCAAGTGCGACCCCTTTCTAAAACAATACCTTGTACTCACTCCCAGAGAACAAAGTAATGTCATCAGCATGTATGCTAATGAACTAAAGCAAGTTATAGATCATTTATGTAAAGAAGAAAGAGAGTTGCACTGAGAATGGCATCTTAAAACCTTGGGACAAAACCAATACTCTTCAAATGTAATTCCAACTTCCAATTTTAGAAATATTATTTTGGTGTCTGACTGGGTTAATTATGTCCCATGGGGAAAATGTCCTCTCTGGCATTAGTTGGCAACCCTCCTAGAAATGTAGGGTTGCCTACTTCATTTTTGGTTTCCTTATTATTTTCTTAATCATAGATTTTGGTGTCGAGACAACCTGTTGACTCATTTTTCCATTCAATATTACTTATATTTCTCACACCTGCTTCAAGATTTGTATCACTTGGGATAAGTGTACTGTGACTGATGTTATGTTAGTTATTTGTATGAATGACTTTTATTTGACCCACAGTTGTATGTCAAATTTTGTTGGAGCAGAGCAGTTTAACAATCTGGTACAACGAATCCAGAATTCAATATCTTATTTATAATTTTAATATCTAAGTGTAAAATTATTCGCTCTCTCCTGCTTTAACTTCCTGTTTTACATGCCTGTCATTGATATCAGTTTTGTATGGTTATATATTAGAACTGACGAGATCAACCTGCATGAAAATCTAAAATAACAATTTTGAAAAATAATAATAAAAGGTATAATGATGATGATGATGATAATAATAATAATAATAATAATAATTCATGTTCAAAAAGTTAGATAGAAAAGCTCTCAAAATTCAGGTTGAGAAAGTAAATGAAGCAATAAAGTACACGAAGTGCAGGAACATCACAGAAACAAACAATCTGATCATAGCTAGAAGTGTATGGGTCGCAGGGAAATTTGGGTTGAAAACAGGTGTTCGACAGAAACGAAATGAACCAAGGTGGAAACGGAGAATAGAGGGTGACATAAGGAAATTGAGACAGGATGTTAATTTACTGGAAAGAGATCAGAAAGGACAGTTAGGTGTGAAGAAGACAAAGAAAATCAAACAACTAAATGAAAAGTACAGGGTCAACAGAAAGGGGATAAAAACTGTCATAGAAGAAATAAAACAGAGAATGGTGGCAAAAAGTGGAAAACTGAAGAGATACGAAGACAGAATTGAACAGTTTAGGCAAAATAGGATTTTTGGTTTGGATCAGAAGAAGTTCTACTACGAACTTAACAAATGTTCCAATTTTTCAAAGGCGGTACCGAATGCGGAAGAGTGTACAAAATTCTGGGGTGACATTTGGAGTGTGGAGAAGGAGCACAATAGAACTGCTATATGGCTAAAAGAGTTGAAGAAAGAAATAGATCGTGATATGAAACACACACAAGACACGGTGAAAATAAATGCTGAGAAAGTTAAAAAGCAAAGTAGGAAACTTCCGAATTGGAAAGCACCAGGACCAGATGGAGTGCAGGGATATTGGCTAAAACACTTCGCCGCTCTTCACGAAAGAATCGCATCCCAACTTGATGGTATGTTAAGAGAAGAGGAGGTCTTTCAATGGACAACACATGGTCGAACAGTGCTTTGTCAAAAAGATCCACAGAAAGGCACAGCGATTGATAATTATCGACCCATTACCTGCCTTCCACTAATGTGGAAACTTTTGACGGGTATTGTAGCAGATGAAATGTACCAGTATCTAGAAGAGAGCAATATATTACCAGATGAACAGAAAGGATGTAGGCGAAGAAGCAGGGGCACCAAAGATCACCTGCTCATAGACAGAACCGTACTCAGAGATTGCAAGAAAAGGCGTACGAATCTGTCCATGTCTTGGATAGATTACCGAAAAGCCTATGATCTGGTCCCGCATAGTTGGATAAGCGAATGTTTGACGATGTTTGGAATAGCTGAGAATGTAAGGAACTTTCTTGGAAGAAGCATAAAACAGTGGAAGATATCACTGACATCCAACGGGGAAGATCTTGGAGAGATTTTTGTGAAGAGGGGAATTTTCCAGGGAGATAGTCTATCACCACTATTATTTGCCCTCAGTATGATGCCATTGTCACTGATATTAGGCTAGGGTAAATCAGTAACCTTTTCTCAAAACGAATAAAAGACGAGTGTTTTCATAGGCCATTTTTTTCTGTGGAGATCAAATCCGGTGAGAAAATTTACAGTGGAGCATGATTTCGGTCAGAAAAGTCGCCATTTTAAAAAATGGCCGCAAAAGTCACATTGTTTGGAGGTAGTAATTAATTATTTTTGGAGCTTGTAATGCGTCCTCTCAAGGTTTCTAAAGGTCATTGAATAATTTTTACAATAGGACCATATCCCTCGTACTTGACGATTCCACATTATACCTAGGTGAGAACTTATTTCAGGAGCATGTCCATATCATATGAGAGTTCGTTTTCAGGTTTCAATGCATTCTTTATTGAATGTTTCAGTTCTTCTACAGTGAATTTTTCCATTTTGTGTTTTCCATCCAGCTTCACGCGCCGCCGTTGCCGAATATCAGGAGCTATCGTCAGCTTGAAATAGGAAATTTCAAGGAGCAATTCCCTTTCCTCGAGAGTATCCAGAAGTGTAATATTGTTCGGTGTGATAAGTCCGCCGTGTACTTTGCATTTTTCGAGCATGTCCAATATTTTGGTATGTTTTTTCTTCTTCACCTCGGCTTTCTTCAGTAGAGCCAGCTTTCGGGACTGTTTCACAGTAGCCAGAAAATCTGCTTCTATTTTCATGACACGTGGAACTTCCTTAGAATTCTGTGCCCATTTCCGCTTTCGCCGTTTCTCTGTTTCCGACATTTCCAGGAACTTTGAATCAACAACATATGCGTTTGTAGTTACAACATTTTTCCTGGATATCGTTTGAACAGACGTTCTGCCCCCACAAATTTTCAGTCTGTTGTCCAGCTTGGCGAATTCGCTCTCACATCTTAGGTTGGTGAGAGGAGCATAGTGCAATTTGGAGTTCTCGGAGTGCGTCGATTCACCACCGGTTACTGGATTGAAAAAGTCTATTTCGCTGAGTTGGCGATTCAAAGTCTCGAGTATTTCGTCGATCACAGCCTGGACCAGACGTCCACGACCGGAAACCTTATCAGATTTGTCCTTGATATCTCCTATTTCAGGTATTTTCTTGGCAAAGAACTCTCTCAAACTAATCCAGTTCTGTCCCTGATCAACAGTGCTTTCTTGTTTTATTGACTGTTTCTCATCTATCCCAAGTAATCTCATGAACCGGAATATGATCCATTCTCCTATGTCAGAATAGATTTCCGAGCAATGGGTGAACTAGTCGTTCTGAATATACGTTGAGACTGCTAAAACCAGTTGGTTCGAGTTTTTATCGACGATTGCCTCGAAGAAGTCTAGGATGGATTGGCGCCGTGCAATGAATTCTATAGCGATTTCCGCTATGCGTCCGAATCGATTGCTTGCAAATCCCCTGAATCCAGTGTGGTCAATCTGCTGCAGCTGCAACCAGTTTTTGTATTCATTGTACAATGATACGGAGTGACTGGCGTGACTGGGAGACAGTAACTTTGCTATAGCTATTTGGCCCCAGAGTGTGGATGGCGGTTGACGATGACAGGAAGGCTTTCTGGCCAGCTGAAATGTTGAACAATTTGTGCAGTCCGATTTTTTGTTCGATATTTCGAAACACTTTATCAATGGAATTATCTATGCCGAGGATTATATGGGCACAGTATTTCAGCACCTTCTCGTCTTATACACCAAGGTTTTTCAACAGTGTAGTGCAGTCTCCAGCACGATCAGACATTCAAAAATCAATATAGAATTTTATGTTTTCCACTGTAGTTTCAGTCAGAACTGTTAAACTCTTAATTTGAATTCATAAGCAGCAGCTCCTTTGGCATCACCATGGCTCACATTTTCGAGATAGCCCGTTGTCAGAGTCTTCCGCTGTTTATCAGGTCCAGAAACTGTAATATGATCAGCTTTTACATCATATAATCGATGACCTGCGACTTTGGTAGTGTCATCCAAACCGATGGTCACAATGTCATCCTCATTCTTCTCTATGATGTATTGCGCTGCCATCTGGAGATTCAGAAAAGAAGCATCCTCTAAATTTTTGTCTATGGTTCTGGCGGATGGGAAAACATTACTGAGATCAGCCACTGAACGTCGACGTTTCACATTCCAAGGCGATGATTCTTCACTGCTTGTGGAATCATCATCATGTGAGCTAATGATTCATTTCCAGGAGTATTATAGTCCAATAGTGAATGAAGAGCCCAGTCTTGTCCAAGAATTAAATTAGCAGCTTTCACTATAATACCGGCGATATCGCCTCGACTTACTTGATGATCAGCTAAACACTGTATGGTGCACCGAACGATTTGTTCATCTAAACATTTGCGGCTCGTCCGAACGGGAATCTGTGAGAAATCGGACCGTGGTAGGTACAGTAGCTGCTGGAGGTTTTGAGCGGGTGGTAGGTTTGTCATACACTTGACAGACATCAGATAAAATGATAAAATGAGGATCGTCAACACTATCACTAGTACTAGTGTCCTTTACTGCTTCATCGTATTGAAGCTTTCGTGATATATTCTCATTTTTCACCGCTTCCGACATCTCTTTACGTTTTTTCTCATCTGATTGTTCCCGTTTGGAAATACGTTTAGTCTTTTTCATCCATTTCTTGGAAATAGTAGACAAGTTACAGGTGGCAACAAATGTACCTTTACAATTGTCAGCATAAAAACTTTCGTCCTCCGCGGTCATTTTCACTCCAATGTATATCCTCCATTTTTCTCTGATATCCAGAATCACTTGTTCTTATATCATACGCGATGCTTGTCATTCGTCTATTGAGGCTGGCAGCTTTTTCGCACCTTGAGGTTGTCTTTTTGACGTTAATGTTTCGCTGTTGTTTAATCATTGTATTGAAATGGCGTAGTCATCCTTTATTTTCTTTGCCACTGCTTTCTCGTTCATTGGATAGACATTTTTGGATATCCAGTCATCACACAGTTCTTTGGCAACAATTCTACTTGCTTCATCCTGTGAAACTGTCTTCTTGCCCGTTCGAACTGCACACAAGAATAACGTACGTCCGATCAAATGAGCACCAGCTTGTAACTTCGATTCCACGAGAAATTCACACTGCTCCTTGTAAATCAAACCAATTAGTTCACGACTTATTACAGCACCGTTGTGGTTGATGTATAATCATCCATGGCAATGAAAATTAAATTCTACTTTGTAGGCAGAGGATAAAGACAATGCCTTTTGTTGACTCTTATGCGCGTGAGAAGTCACGAAGGCACTACTGTGAGAATGATAGAAGTCACCTTTCCGGTTATTTTACAAAAAACGTTATTTTCTGCATTTGGAAAAACAAAGTTTTGCCCACAACGCATCAGTAGAGGGAGATACGACCAAAATACCTACAAAAATGGATTGTTTTCATGAAAAACATATGAATAGATATATCGGAAGTGAGCATGTTCACTCGAGGGTTCATTTTGTTGGTTTTCTGGTCATTTCCGGTTGCCATTTTGAAAAAATTCATTTTTCTGACCGAAAGCATACATGAAGGACAAAAATACATTC
>RDPX01000080.1:1619450-1640387 GCA_003991215.1 Morbakka virulenta | reverse complement strand
TTTAACACTTTGTTTCTTGAAAGGGAAGGCTTTCTCATTGCAAATCAAGCAAAAAGTGGTTAAATTCTTAAGAACATGCCCTGAGTTTAAACAATTTTTAATCAGTAACAAAATTCTTCAAAACAAATTATGAATACAAAGCGACTTGTTCCTTGGGCTGACAAACATTCAGAACATTACAGTCACAAACCCAGGCAATTTTGGAACACTGGAAGGTTAGTTTCCATTCTACACCATTTTTTGAGGCCAATTACAAATTTTAACAAATCCTTATCTGGTTGACATTTGCCTGGAATGGTCGTCTGAAGTTTGGACTCATTTTGAATAGTGTGTTTATTTTCCTGACTGGGCCACAACACTTGAATTTTGTTATATCAACAAGGGTGTCATTCATTTTGCACACAATCATTTTTGTCAGATAAGATCTCACCAGTTCCTTTGTGAGGCCAACTGATAACAATGTCTGGATTATGAAAAGACCAGACACTACTGTTTGCAAGAGCTCCCAGATGGTATTTTAAAAACTGTATGATCAGATACTCTGAGTTGCTAAATATGTTGATTGTTGAGTCAAAGAAATGTACAATACCAAGGATAGCATTGGTAAACGTGTTAAAGAAAATGTTTACCTTCAGTGCTTCAGTGAAGGGACGAGGAGGAATTATCAGGTACAGGGTAGTTTTTTTATATTTGATTCTTGTGTAATTTGCTGTTTAAATGTAAACCTTAATTTAATAATATTCTCAACTACTTGTTTTTATCTTGAACATCATACTACAGACAAAGGAAAAGACCTTGGAAAGCCATGGACTACAATGGAAGGATATCAATGCCTTCTTAAAGCAATGGTTAATGCTCTTATATCAATGGGGGTAGATGAGGCACTAAGGGTGAGTTTTAACCGTTTTATCATTTATTTGCTTATTATATGATATGGTGTTCTTCTATGGTTAGCTCTTTTACTGCAATTTAAGAGACCTAAGTTTATTTGAAATGAACAGAGATGATGATTAGTTGTTTGAATCACCTCCAGTTAAATCATTTGCACGCCTACTTCGACAATCCCTTCTAACTTATATCATTTTCATTTCAACTATTTAACACTAATAATGTGTATGCAGCCTTCGTAATCAGATTGTAAGATTCAGGTGGCAAATTTTAATGGTGCTAGACTGATTGTTGTATCTTGGTTACATTAGTACCAAAATTGATATTTTAAGAACTAACTACTGGAGAGGAACACAGGACAGAAAGACTTGGAGGAGTTGATGATGATGATGATGATGATGATGATGATGATGATGATGATGAAGTTTATTATTAAATTTTAAATATTTTTAAAACAGAAAAAACCAACTTTTTTCCACCAAGATGCGTGTTAACCTATGAAGATGTTGCATGCTCTTTGAAATATTTCACTTTTACACTGCTCGTTACTTGTTAGAAAGGTTCACAAATATTTAAAGAAATATATATGGTTTACAGTTTTTTGATGGTAACGAGTAACTGAACCCAGTCTCATCTGCGCATGTACACAAGCTTGGTAAACTGAAATGTTACGGAGATGTTAAATGGCGAATGGTTGTCTGGTTTACCCTATTATTAAGGAGAAACTCGACAATGTTATTTTATCTGGTTTTTGAAAGATATTGTTTACGGAGGTAACTTTTAAACAGGTGATGATAAGAATGGGGTTTTCTTGGGGCATCTTCGTTAAGATTTAGAAGGTATAGCGTTTGTGTTCAGCCGCTTAGAAATGACCATATCAAAACCAAGCAATTTTTCTGATGTCAAGACTAAATTAATCCCTTTATTAGTCAGCTAGACATTTTTTTAGTAAATTTTGCTGTGTTATTTAAGCAAATTCTTACTATTTAGACAAATGCTACTAGGGATATTCAAATAAAGGATTTATGGTAGGACATAAACATAAATAGCGCAATTAAAATCACGTTTATTTTTTCGAAAGCATTTTCGCCAGC
Organism: Morbakka virulenta; assembly: GCA_003991215.1. Taxonomy (NCBI): domain Eukaryota; kingdom Metazoa; phylum Cnidaria; class Cubozoa; order Carybdeida; family Carukiidae; genus Morbakka; species Morbakka virulenta. The sequence continues at coordinate 1,638,405 of RDPX01000080.1, read as the reverse complement.
ACTCTATAGGACCATGACGTCACCATAAAAAACATAAGTGAAGTGAGTTTTTGTAAATACGGGCAACAGAGAAGATCGAGATTGCCCGCCACTTTTTGTGACCAGCTCTCTTATACGATTGAAGAGACTATACACAGATTCTTTTTGCCTACAAAGAGGAAATGATTGTGCGTTTGGAAAGCCAACGTTTTCTAGGCAATACGTGCTATGGGACTCATTCAATGACACAGTTGATATTGAACTCACTTAAGCTCATATTGGTGTCGTTGTTTGTTCTCCTGATAATCTGCCTGGAAAAACGGACAGAATTAAACAAATTCTGCCAAGTATTGGTAACCCTAACGATTTATTAGACAAAGTTATTCGACATAAATTACCTAGCTTTAAAAATCCTATTAAACATGACCTTCAAAGGAACGCTTTTATACTTTAAACCACCCTGATTATGCCTGACTTTCACCAAAGTCGAAAGACAAATTTCCAGGGCAGTTTCCACTAGTAAGGTCTTCTATCATCTACATATTATGCCTTGCCTGTCACAAATTTAAGTATGGTTGTTTACAAGTTTAACTGGCATTGTAATACCAGCTACTTAGGCCTTACGTGCTTGAGATTGATCAATAAAATAAATAAAGATGTACTTAGTTTTTACAGAGAAAACTTTGTCCTAATCGAGTTTGAGCAAAAACAGACAGTGTGACATTTTACACAAAATTGTTCATTTTGGTTCTGCTTAAAGCACAATATCCATTGCTAATCCGTGAATGATGTAAAGAATTTAAAGTAAAACAGTTCAATTTAATTGACAGAACCAGTTCTGCTTTCCATTTAGAAGCACTGGAGAAAAAAAGCCAGTGGACTTGAACAAAAAAATTAATGCCTACGAAAATATGGAATGTTCTGTATTGTTTGAAACGGTATGCAGAAAAATTGGTACAAATAAGGATTCACACTTTATAGGACAAACACGTTGTTTAAAAAAAAGCAATCAAGGTAATAAATTTTAATACAATGAACACATTTTTAAATACCTGAGGAGGTACTGCAGGCATTATTTGTAGTTAGACTCCTCTGAATTTTATCAGAGAGACAGTCAGACTAGGGCATTTATGTCTATTTTTTTTGCTACATTTTCATTCAGCGAAGCTTGATGATTTTTTCGCAGTTTTAAAAGAAGAAAAGTACAATTTTTGCATTGAATGTAATTTTTATTTTGTTTTATTATTGACCCTACTTTGGAGGGCACTTCTTGGGTGGTCAAGAATCAGTGACCCAGCATCCCAAGACCCAGCCTGCATGCAGGGACCAAAGCTCCAACTCCACCAGAAGGAACAAAGACCAACATTTATCTTAGCAAGAAAAACCGAAAAAAGTACACTATACAAGACCGTTATTTTTAACTTAATGAACATATTCTGTATGATAAGAATAGTTGCAGGTTTCATTGTAACTCTGGCATGTTCTTTTATTCAGGATGTAGTGTGGGAAATTTGGAAACGATATTTAAAAAAGTCGAATGTTGCTTTCAATAAAAAGTCCACTGAAGGCGACTTACCATGGTCACTAAATGCAGTGTTGAGTATACGCGATCGGAAGCCAGGAACAGCAGAAAACCCCTTGCCCACACCAAGGAAACAAGCAAACAAAAGCAGAAGACGAAAGAAAATTAATGATGATGATCTGACAGTCGTTGAAAATGAAGAATTTTATGAAGGTACTTTCTTGTTTTGTTATTTTTGGGATTACCAACTTGGGGACCAATTAAAAATGGCAGCCGGTGATTTTTGCTCCTTTCTCGAAATCTTCTCAAAACTAGTCAATAATGTTTTCGCGTGCGGTGGGAAATTAGTGGTTGTAGTTATGACAAGGCTTAGCAAGGGGACAGGGGGTGAAAAAGTTATCAGCGGATCAAGAGGGGTAGAAAGATGCCGAGAAAAGTAGTAGTCCTGGCCCACCCTCCAATTTCTGGGCCAACGAGGGCCGTTTTTTCCTTTTCACAACTTGCCCCGCGAGATAAGTTTAAGCCCCAGACAACCCTATTTTTCAAATCTTTGGAACAGTATTGACTTTATTACAAGGTGAAGGAATGGACCCAGAAAACTCATTGCAATAAATGAGATAATGTACAAATTGTTTTTAGGTGATGAGGAACACGTTTTTTTCTCTAGTATTTCATACAGTTTTTCGAACGTATTATTATGCTTTTCCAATATTGCTTGTACAGGGACTTTTTTAGGTGGTTCTCTATAATCGTCAACTCTTTGAAATAAGACAATTCCATATTTAAATTACTGAACATCGTTATTTTGAATATGGGTATTTTGTTTTTTAGTTATTATTTATGTGTTCATTAATTAATTCTTTTTTTATCTTTTTCATATTTATAACCATTTTTAGTTAGATTTAGCGTTCTTTCACTGATTTTTCTGTTTTTGTCTGTGTATCTGATTCTGAGACTAACTTTATTGTTTTAATTTAGCCGTTTTTAGTTTCTCTTTAATGACTTGTATGGGTCATTTCCATTTTTTATTTTATATTTCTATATTTCCTTACATACTTATCCTCTTCGAGCCATGGTCAGCTCATGCGTCTTGTCAGCATCTTTCACTATCTCTTTCTATCTCTTGCTGCTCTGTTAGCTTCACTCCATATTTGCCATCCTAATTTGTTTCTTGCTGTCTCCGCACTTCTTCGCCATGTTGTTTTCGGCCAACTTCTTTTTCTTTTTGACTCAACAGAAGATTTTTCCAGGTATTGAGAGGAATGATATTCCCTTGCTGTTGCCACATCTGGTAACATCACTCTGCTGAAAAAGAGTTTTTTGGGTTCATTATTTTAGCTTCTAATAGAAAAGAATGTTGGGTTTTCTGTGGCTTGAAGTTAACTGGAGGGAGAAGTTGTAAAAAAAACAAAAAACGACTGCCTTTTGGTGCAAATAGTTTAGGGGGGACCATGATACTTAAAATTTTAATATCCAGGTAACTGGAAGCAATTGAGAAAACATTTTTACAATGGTTTTGTTTCTTTTCTGTATCGTAAGAGGCCCCACATATTACTGTGAACGACGGCCAATCAATTCCGTCGACGTGGTTTGCATTTCATAAAGTTTTGATTCGGCATTTTGCAGGGTTTTTTTACGAGTAGAAAGACCGTATCCGATCAGAAAACCACTGACATAGCAAGTCGTGTGTGTCTAAAATTATAGTTAAGGTGATCAAGTATTGAATTGTAATTTGGAAATAATAAGTATTGGTTCTCCTTGAAATGTATTCTTTTATTGACGTCTGCATGGATGGTAGCTGTCCGGACTTTGAAGGTAAAATTGGAAAACTAGGATAGCGAAGTGTTCATTTTTGCCTTCAGTTAGTTTTTCACCCAGATTTGTTGTACAGTAGTAAAATGACCCTGTTTCTTGTATGACCTAACCGTATTTATTTCTTCATATTTCATCACAGTATCTTAATGCCTTTTCAACTCGAAAATAATTTTCATAAAATTGCTAATTTATCTTGAAGCAGTGCTCGGTTTTGCATAAGCTGATTTTGTTATTAGTTCGGTTTTTCGGTCGTGATTACTTGTTTGGCAATTGGATTATTGTCCCTTTTAAGGCACCCCCTTAACCGGTTCCAATACAATTCCTCCTATATTGGCACCATTTTCAAGTAAAAAATTAATTAATAGAGGAGAGACAAAATTAAGATATTTAAGAAAAGGAATTTAGGATTTGATGAAAGGAAGGCATTGAAAAGCTAGAGTATTAACGCACTAATAATATTTTAACTTAATACCCAAATAAACCTATTTATTATTATTATCATTTTTTATTTAGTATTATATATTTATATTTTATTTTGTATTGACCTAATTTACGAACTATTCTATTTAAACAAACTATTCTAACTATTTGTTTGGGATTTTAACTGATTTTAAGTGAAGATCTCCAGTCAGCAAAAAGTCCAAATATCTTCATTCTTAGTTTGTTCAGTTTTATAGCAACAACTCTTTCATTTGGTTTCTTTTGCTATACAGTTTATCTCACTTTCTCCTTTTTTCATTTACTTTCTCCAAAGCTGCTAGTTTTCTTTTTCATATTTTATTTGCATTGGGATCTTAGATGATGACCCAGTGCTTGGTGAACTGAACGATGAATTGGATGATCTGGAAGAGATGCGAGAGGAGAGAAAGTATGCCTCTAAGACTGAAAAAAAGGATAAAGAAAAAATTCCCACTGACGCTACTCCTGAATGCTGTAGTTCGATTGATTCGATCTTATTTCCTTCCAAGATTAGTACCTTGCGCCAGGATCTAACCATTGTTGTCATTTATATTGCGCTGAGGTTTATCAATGAACCAATTACAGCCAATGACTTGGTAAGGTAAGTTCACAGACTTTCATTTCTTTTGCTGTTTTATAAATAAAAGTTTTACTAACTATTTTACGGTAGCGTTCTTGATTATATTTCGGACTTAGTAAAATTTTAGCTCCACTCACTGGCATTACGCATACTTAGATCAGCCTCTTCAAAAGAGATAATACTCAAAAGTCTTACCATATGTCTCTCAAGTCATTTTTTTTGCCATTTATTTCATCAATGTTACCCAGCAAACTTTTACATGACAACAGAGCTTTGAACTTTGTGGTAGGTAGGAAGAGGGAAGACAAGAGAAACATCGTAAAAGAATAAGAATTGCATGTGAAGGATGTTTATTGTGATTTTTTATTCACACATTTGATATGAAGACGCCTGTAGCACAGACTGAAACTTCATTCTCTTNATAACCATTTTTAGTTAGATTTAGCGTTCTTTCACTGATTTTTCTGTTTTTGTCTGTGTATCTGATTCTGAGACTAACTTTATTGTTTTAATTTAGCCGTTTTTAGTTTCTCTTTAATGACTTGTATGGGTCATTTCCATTTTTTATTTTATATTTCTATATTTCCTTACATACTTATCCTCTTCGAGCCATGGTCAGCTCATGCGTCTTGTCAGCGTCTTTCACTATCTCTTTCTATCTCTTGCTGCTCTGTTAGCTTCACTCCATATTTGCCATCCTAATTTGTTTCTTGCTGTCTCCGCACTTCTTCGCCATGTTGTTTTCGGCCAACTTCTTTTTCTTTTTGACTCAACAGAAGATTTTTCCAGGTATTGAGAGGAATGATATTCCCTTGCTGTTGCCACATCTGGTAACATCACTCTGCTGAAAAAGAGTTTTTTGGGTTCATTATTTTAGCTTCTAATAGAAAAGAATGTTGGGTTTTCTGTGGCTTGAAGTTAACTGGAGGGAGAAGTTGTAAAAAAAACAAAAAACGACTGCCTTTTGGTGCAAATAGTTTAGGGGGGACCATGATACTTAAAATTTTAATATCCAGGTAACTGGAAGCAATTGAGAAAACATTTTTACAATGGTTTTGTTTCTTTTCTGTATCGTAAGAGGCCCCACATATTACTGTGAACGACGGCCAATCAATTCCGTCGACGTGGTTTGCATTTCATAAAGTTTTGATTCGGCATTTTGCAGGGTTTTTTTACGAGTAGAAAGACCGTATCCGATCAGAAAACCACTGACATAGCAAGTCGTGTGTGTCTAAAATTATAGTTAAGGTGATCAAGTATTGAATTGTAATTTGGAAATAATAAGTATTGGTTCTCCTTGAAATGTATTCTTTTATTGACGTCTGCATGGATGGTAGCTGTCCGGACTTTGAAGGTAAAATTGGAAAACTAGGATAGCGAAGTGTTCATTTTTGCCTTCAGTTAGTTTTTCACCCAGATTTGTTGTACAGTAGTAAAATGACCCTGTTTCTTGTATGACCTAACCGTATTTATTTCTTCATATTTCATCACAGTATCTTAATGCCTTTTCAACTCGAAAATAATTTTCATAAAATTGCTAATTTATCTTGAAGCAGTGCTCGGTTTTGCATAAGCTGATTTTGTTATTAGTTCGGTTTTTCGGTCGTGATTACTTGTTTGGCAATTGGATTATTGTCCCTTTTAAGGCACCCCCTTAACCGGTTCCAATACAATTCCTCCTATATTGGCACCATTTTCAAGTAAAAAATTAATTAATAGAGGAGAGACAAAATTAAGATATTTAAGAAAAGGAATTTAGGATTTGATGAAAGGAAGGCATTGAAAAGCTAGAGTATTAACGCACTAATAATATTTTAACTTAATACCCAAATAAACCTATTTATTATTATTATCATTTTTTATTTAGTATTATATATTTATATTTTATTTTGTATTGACCTAATTTACGAACTATTCTATTTAAACAAACTATTCTAACTATTTGTTTGGGATTTTAACTGATTTTAAGTGAAGATCTCCAGTCAGCAAAAAGTCCAAATATCTTCATTCTTAGTTTGTTCAGTTTTATAGCAACAACTCTTTCATTTGGTTTCTTTTGCTATACAGTTTATCTCACTTTCTCCTTTTTTCATTTACTTTCTCCAAAGCTGCTAGTTTTCTTTTTCATATTTTATTTGCATTGGGATCTTAGATGATGACCCAGTGCTTGGTGAACTGAACGATGAATTGGATGATCTGGAAGAGATGCGAGAGGAGAGAAAGTATGCCTCTAAGACTGAAAAAAAGGATAAAGAAAAAATTCCCACTGACGCTACTCCTGAATGCTGTAGTTCGATTGATTCGATCTTATTTCCTTCCAAGATTAGTACCTTGCGCCAGGATCTAACCATTGTTGTCATTTATATTGCGCTGAGGTTTATCAATGAACCAATTACAGCCAATGACTTGGTAAGGTAAGTTCACAGACTTTCATTTCTTTTGCTGTTTTATAAATAAAAGTTTTACTAACTATTTTACGGTAGCGTTCTTGATTATATTTCGGACTTAGTAAAATTTTAGCTCCACTCACTGGCATTACGCATACTTAGATCAGCCTCTTCAAAAGAGATAATACTCAAAAGTCTTACCATATGTCTCTCAAGTCATTTTTTTTGCCATTTATTTCATCAATGTTACCCAGCAAACTTTTACATGACAACAGAGCTTTGAACTTTGTGGTAGGTAGGAAGAGGGAAGACAAGAGAAACATCGTAAAAGAATAAGAATTGCATGTGAAGGATGTTTATTGTGATTTTTTATTCACACATTTGATATGAAGACGCCTGTAGCACAGACTGAAACTTCATTCTCTTTCAACGTTGATTATTGTGTAAACTCGCCCATGAGAATAATTGGATCTAAAGTTTGGATTGATATGAAATGAGCAATGGTAATTACTACAATGAATATCACCTTCAATGCTTGACTGAGACAGAGTTAAAAGGTTGATATTATATATATATATATATAAAGGTCAGAGATGTGGTTTTGGAGGAGAATGCAGAAAATCAGTTGGGCAGAAAGAATGACAAATCAAGAAGTTTTACAACAAGTTGAGGAGAGCAGAATGCTTGTAACAACTATACGAAATCGCCAAAGGAAATGGATCGGATACGTTCTGAGATACCAGAGTATGTTAAGAGATATCATTGAAGGACGGTTGCCTGGAAAACGAGGCAGAGGAAGGAATAGAATAACTTTATTAGACCAGTTCAAAAAGTTAATGGAAGAATGGAAAATTATTCAGATATCAAGCGGAGAGCCGAGGATAGAGATGGATAGCGTGTATGGCGCTAAACCTGACTGAGGACATATTACTTACAAGACAAAGGCCAGTTTGTATGTGGAGTGGGTTCCTGGGTTCTTAAACTACCAGATCCAGCTCTCTTTTGCTTAGAAATAATAGAATATCGCAGTTTTCTGCAGACTGAAGGACCTATTCGTATGCCAAATAGTAGTGGAGGAATGATTAGACCAACAGCTTACCATGCATGAGGTTCCTTGTTTGAGTCCAGCCACTTACCTGGAAATCAAGTAAAAAAGTAATGAAAGAAAATGAAGTAAAAAAAAGAAGTAATTTTCAGCATTAAATTGGCTTCCAGCTTTGCTTAGTTTAGGAAGGTCAGATAAAACATTTTGTTAAGGAAGTTGTAGCTGTGACAGCAACGCGAGTTGGGCAAGTTTACATCACAATAATGACACGTAGCACCTGTAACTTGAGTTTGCTATAAAAACTGCAACCAAATTTACGTCTTTTATGTAAAAGACGATGGAGATTTTCAAATTTGATCTTACGAAGAGATTTTGCTGCCTTGACAACTGATTATTACCATGCCAAGACTAATTTTTAGTGAAAAACACCTGTAACTTGGGTTTCGTTTTACACAGAGCAAGATAATTCACAAGACAACTGTAAAAGACATTACAAATTTTTAATTTGTTTCCAAAAAAAAGAAATTTTGTTGGCATGGTAACAACATCAAACGCCATTTTGGTAAAAGTGCCTGTAGGTTTGGTGTGATAAACAGTGCAACAAAAACCTTTACTGCTAAAAAATATGCAGATGTCAAAATGGATTCTAAAAATAGAAAGTTGTTTCCATAGAAACAAGTTGTTTATACAAGTTATCACCACAACCAGCATTTTTACCTCGTAAAACACATCCTATTGTTACACTATAAACATTTTGCAATTTTGTTTTTGAATCTGAATTATTTTGGATTATATGAATTTTGAAGCAAGAGATCTTGCTTCCGAAAGCATATATTTAGCACAAGTTGCCTTAGGAAGCTGTGCGTGTGTTATATTTCCAGCCAGTCCAAGGAATTTTCTGACCACTTATTCAATATTGTTAGTACTTGTGCTCAAACATAAAAAATCATCATGTACCATTGGTATTTCGTCATTGTTTCCCACTGACAAGAAAATTAATTTTATCTGTGTTTTAAAAAAATTGTCAAGTTTTTCTTTAATTTCAGATTTTTCAGCTTGTAATTCCCGAATCTGTTCATTAAGCATTTCTATTTTTAATAGTTTCTCTTTTTAATTAACTACCTTTCTTTGCTGTTTACTTTTTATTTTGTAATAAGATTAGCTTTTTTTGTTCATTGAGCTTCTTCGATAAAACTGTGTCTAATTTTGCATGTAACTTTTTAAGTATTTCTTCATATTCGTTTGTTTGTCTGTTATAATTTTCATTTTGGTCCATTAATGCAGAAGATAACTTGCTGATAACTTCATCTTTTCTTGCACAGACCAATTTTACTCCGTTCTTTTTTTTGTTTGCATTGCTTATATTACTGTACCCTTTCTTTTCCATTGTCTTTCTCATTTAACCCCGTTGTTCTAATTTTTTTCTTGTTTCCTCAGTTGCATTTCAATATTTCCTTTTTTCTACATAATTTATTCTCTTCCGTCTTTTCCTCTTACTTGTTAAATACAGTAATCAATTTAAACTTAAAATTCAGAATTTCTTTATAAAAAGACACTAAGTTTTGCTTTTTTTTAAAACTCTGCGTTTAAGTCATCACTCATGTCAAAATCATAAGTTTCTCTCAAATATTTGTTTCTTCTGATTGGAAAAAGTGCTTAAAAAGATCCCAGTTAAATCTGAATAAGTATCTAATATTTTTCCAAAACAAAACCTTTTCAATTACTACCTTAACACAGGAATATAAACTAAAAGAATCAAGTTTATGATCAATGGAAATATACAAACTAACAACCCAGTCACTGAAATTACGCCTGGTAGTATTTCATGCAATCTTCACATCCCTCATTGGTAAAATAATTTTGTTCTCAAAACAAGTTTACTTTCAGAGTTTGAAACAATTTTGTAGTTAGAAATAGGTTGAAACATAACAAGAGAACTTCTTACTTTTTGTAAAGGTTCCCCAATGTGCACTGTTTGGATATCATTTAATTGAAAAAAAACTCAAAGGCTTTTTAAGGAGATCTGTGAATAGCATTAAAATTTTGTCTTTTTATTTATAAAGTTTTTTAAAACTTTCTTGAATAAAATCGTTATTTTTCTGAGAAAGAATAGAGCAAATTTTCACAATTTTCAACTGTTGATGTGATTGCTGTGCTGTATGGACTGAGTAGTTTCTTTTATTTTTATTGTAGTAGTATTTATTTTCCTGTCCAGAATGTTTTTATTTTCCCAGTCAACGGTGCCTAATTACTTCATTAGCCTGACGATAGGAGAAGTATTTCTTCAAACGCAGCGCTCAGAAAAAGCTTACGATTCACAACGTGATAAACATCATTTTTAACTATTGAAAACCTAAGGGCTCAAGGCTTAAAAGTAAATAATGTATTAGTCCATAAAATATTCTTGACTTTTCTTGGTTTCAGTGAAATGGTAAGTTGCCTTCAAGAAACTTCTTTATCAGGAAACACACGGCACATTTCCCGCCATTTGCACAGGGTTGGTTTACGCCATCATGAAAAAGCGGGAATTAACATTTGGCGAGATCGACTAACCTTCTTGCAGAAAGGATAAAACTCAGAACGGAGTCTCTTTATGAAATATTTATAATTTTAAATCATATAAATCAGCGGTAAAAACGTGGACCGATTTTTATCGGGAAAACACCATATATCCAGCAAAGGCTCTTCTTTAAAGTAAACAAAAAAGAATTGCATTGAACAAGAGGCTCCAGGCTCCAGGCTCCAGGCCCCAAACTGATAAGAGCATTGGCTGGTACGCAAGTTATTCAATGCTGCGAGAAGCAAGCACTACTGGGATTTTGACGATCGGATGATTTTGGTTAATTTCTTTGCACTGAAAGCAAATAGGCACTTTATTTCGATAATATAGTATTCCTGAATATTTGCTGAACATTTTTTTGTTTTAGTTTTACTATTTTGATGAATTTTAGTAAGAAAAATGTCATCTAATTGTTCAAATGTTTTCTTACCCCAGTCATAAAATTCCACAACAACAAAGGGCTGTGGTGGTCTTCTTACTTGGGGTAACAAAAGAAAAAAGAGTAATAGTAGCAGAGTGATAGATCGTTTGCCCACCGCGTAAGGTGTTCCACTTCATGTTTACTTAGGCCCTAGAAGTATTGAGAGAAATTTGTTTTACCGTTGTGTAACTAGCAGGCTTCAAACTTTGGACATATTTTTGGAAGATAGTATTCTACAGAGGTAAAATTGATCGATAATTAAATATATAAAGAGAAAAACAATCGCTTTATTACTAATCAAGGGCTTTTAGACATCGCGGTGAACGACTTCTCTAAAAGACTCTAGCGTATTTAATCCCCTTACCTTACAGGGGTGCCATCTCAAAGAGGTCGGCTGGCCAAGGCCTCTACACTTGTCTGTCCAATACCAGTTTAGCACACTCGTTGATNTAAAAACGTGGACCGATTTTCATCGCGAAAAAACCATATAACCAGCAAAGGCTCTTCTTAAAAGTAAACAAAAAAGAATGGCATGGAACAAGAGGCTCCAGGCTCCAGGCTCCAGGCTCCAGGCTCCAGGCTCCAGGCTCCAGGCTCCAGGCTCCAGGCTCCAGGCTCCAGGCCCCAAACTGATAAGAGCATTGGCTGGTACGCAAGTTATTCAATGCTGCGAGAAGCAAGCACTACTGGGATTTTGACGATCGGATGATTTTGGTTAATTTCTTTGCACTGAAAGCAAATAGGCACTTTATTTCGATAATATAGTATTCCTGAATATTTGCTGAACATTTTTTTGTTTTAGTTTTACTATTTTGATGAATTTTAGTAAGAAAAATGTCATCTAATTGTTCAAATGTTTTCTTACCCCAGTCATAAAATTCCACAACAACAAAGGGCTGTGGTGGTCTTCTTACTTGGGGTAACAAAAGAAAAAAGAGTAATAGTAGCAGAGTGATAGATCGTTTGCCCACCGCGTAAGGTGTTCCACTTCATGTTTACTCAGGCCCTAGAAGTATTGAGAGAAATTTGTTTTACCGTTGTGTAACTAGCAGGCTTCAAACTTTGGACATATTTTTGGAAGATAGTATTCTACAGAGGTAAAATTGATCGATAATTAAATATATAAAGAGAAAAACAATCGCTTTATTACTAATCAAGGGCTTTTAGACATCGCGGTGAACGACTTCTCTAAAAGACTCTAGCGTATTTAATCCCCTTACCTTACAGGGGTGCCATCTCAAAGAGGTCGGCTGGCCAAGGCCTCTACACTTGTCTGTCCAATACCAGTTTAGCACACTCGTTGATGTTTTTCTTCATTATATCAGCAATGTTGCCTGTCCATGTGGTCCTTTTTCTTCCTATTCCTTACTTACCCTCAACAGTACCTTCCATTATCATTATAATTTTTTAAAGGGAATTTAGTCGCTATGACTCCATAAAACCATATGATGTATTTAATCTTCTGGTCAGATGAAACAGCATGCTCTTGTGATCTGGACATATAGAAAAGCTTTGAAGCTAATTAACATAACGTTTTCTTTGCTTTTTGCAGTCAATTTTGGCACGGTTTTCGTAGATCTTCTGTATTGCTTTGTATGTTAGAATTTGCGATAGTAGTCTTAACAACCATTGCACAGGCTATCCATAGAACCTTATTACAAGAGGTGACAAAACGGGACATTTCGAAGAACATCTTGAGAAGTGGAATGTATGAGAAAGAACAGCTATCTTGCGGTTTCCTGTACAAAAAAGTTGTTGACCCAACAGCCTTGTTTTGTCATATTTTGAAACAATAGTCGAAAGATATCCAATGAACTACTTTTTATCCTGATTTCCCCAAATTTAGCACTTTGAAGACAATATTTATACTCTGGATTTCTATAAATTTTATCCTTTTTGTATTTTTTTGTGTTCCCCTTTTTCTTTATTCGTGTTATAGTTTGTAGGCGATACTTATTTCATATTCTTTGTTTGTGTGAACCAGAATATACAAAAATTAACATTGGATTATGTTTCAACTTTATTCCTTGATGTCGTAGGTGGATACGTGAAGGACACTTGCCATATCATAAAGCATCAGAAGTATTACCGATGCATATGAAGTTCTCTGGATCGGATGCCATAAACTTGTGCAGTGTTTCTGAACTTAGACCTATTAAAATAACTTATTCCGCACTTCAGATATCTTGCTTTGTAGGTTTAATTAAATTTCCGAAACCAGACCTTGACGTTTTAAAAGCCAGAATAATCATTGATTTGGATTTGTCAGGTGAGTTAAACATTATCCTTTTTCATTTCAGTTCAGTTTCATTCAATTTAGGTTATACTAGTTGCAGTATAATACAGAAATTAAAAAATAAAGTTTCAATTTGGGAGACATAGGAAAAAGAATTTGAAGGAAGCTATCGAGTGAGGTGGTAATTGGATATTAAACAACTTGGTTTTTACCTGTCTTGTCTGTTCTTATTCAGACATGAAAGAAGGTTGTAACAAAATTCTCTGCACTCAATTTTTGCTCCTTTTCCCCCGTCAATTTAGCGCATTCAAATTTTTGTCTGTAAAATCGAGAAATTTCACTTGGTCAAATGAAGTTTGGGCACATGTCGTTTATGAAAAGTAATAACTCTTAAAAGCATAAAAAACTAGTGTTATTGGTGCTATGATTGTCACCAACCAGTCGAAGAAACACAGGCATATCAAATTTTATGCATGCACGAAGTTAAGACAAACTCGGATGCTTAGTGACGTGTCATATCGTTCGCTGCATTACTTACTTACTTACTTATCCTCTTCGAGCCATGGGCGGCTCATAAGGCTTGACAGCATCCTCCGCCATCTCTCTCTGTCTTTGGCTATGTTCCTGACTTCGTTCCATGTTTGCCATCCCAGGTCATTTCTTTCTGCTTCCGCACTCCTCCGCCATGTTGTTCGCGGGCGTCCTCTCTTTCTTTTCCCCTCTGGTGTCCATGTTAGGGCTACTCTACAGCTATCGTTTTGTGNTGTTTTTCTTCATTATATCAGCAATGTTGCCTGTCCATGTGGTCCTTTTTCTTCCTATTCCTTACTTACCCTCAACAGTACCTTCCATTATCATTATAATTTTTTAAAGGGAATTTAGTCGCTATGACTCCATAAAACCATATGATGTATTTAATCTTCTGGTCAGATGAAACAGCATGCTCTTGTGATCTGGACATATAGAAAAGCTTTGAAGCTAATTAACATAACGTTTTCTTTGCTTTTTGCAGTCAATTTTGGCACGGTTTTCGTAGATCTTCTGTATTGCTTTGTATGTTAGAATTTGCGATAGTAGTCTTAACAACCATTGCACAGGCTATCCATAGAACCTTATTACAAGAGGTGACAAAACGGGACATTTCGAAGAACATCTTGAGAAGTGGAATGTATGAGAAAGAACAGCTATCTTGCGGTTTCCTGTACAAAAAAGTTGTTGACCCAACAGCCTTGTTTTGTCATATTTTGAAACAATAGTCGAAAGATATCCAATGAACTACTTTTTATCCTGATTTCCCAAAAAATTTAGCACTTTGAAGACAATATTTATACTCTGGATTTCTATAAATTTTATCCTTTTTGTAGTTTTTTGTGTTCCCCTTTTTCTTTATTCGTGTTATAGTTTGTAGGCGATACTTATTTCATATTCTTTGTTTGTGTGAACCAGAATATACAAAAATTAACATTGGATTATGTTTCAACTTTATTCCTTGATGTCGTAGGTGGATACGTGAAGGACACTTGCCATATCATAAAGCATCAGAAGTATTACCGATGCATATGAAGTTCTCTGGATCGGATGCCATAAACTTGTGTAGTGTTTCTGAAGTTAGACCTATTAAAATAACTTATTCCGCACTTCAGATATCTTGCTTTGTAGGTTTAATTAAATTTCCGAAACCAGACCTTGACGTTTTAAAAGCCAGAATAATCATTGATTTGGATTTGTCAGGTGAGTTAAACATTATCCTTTTTCATTTCAGTTCAGTTTCATTCAATTTAGGTTATACTAGTTGCAGTATAATACAGAAATTAAAAAATAAAGTTTCAATTTGGGAGACATAGGAAAAAGAATTTGAAGGAAGCTATCGAGTGAGGTGGTAATTGGATATTAAATAACTTGGTTTTTACCTGTCTTGTCTGTTCTTATTCAGACATGAAAGAAGGTTGTAACAAAATTCTCTGCACTCAATTTTTGCTCCTTTTCCCCCGTCAATTTAGCGCATTCAAATTTTTGTCTGTAAAATCGAGAAATTTCACTTGGTCAAATGAAGTTTGGGCACATGTCGTTTATGAAAAGTAATAACTCTTAAAAGCATAAAAAACTAGTGTTATTGGTGCTATGATTGTCACCAACCAGTCGAAGAAACACAGGCATATCAAATTTTATGCATGCACGAAGTTAAGAGAAACTCGGATGCTTAGTGACGTGTCATATCGTTCGCTGCATTGCCTAAACCTTACTATAAACTGCAGAGAAACGAAGAGGAATTTATGAAGAAAGAAAAGCATGGGGTATGATTCGAAAGCTCTATTTTGAAATGGACGTGTATCACGTGCATTTAAATTTGAAAAACAAAGCAGAAACAGAATGGTAGATAATTTTACATTTCTTTAGCCAGCCTGTAAATGTGGCGACATTCTTAGCATATCTTTTTGTATTTTATTTGTACTCAGAGAGGCATTTATTGCACATTAGATGTATGGAAGAAAGTCAAAGTTGGCAGAAAATCTCGGGGACGGTTGGGATGGGATAGCTCCTCAATTTCGATCGAGATCTATGGATATACATGTTTAACTAGAATTTAAATTGGTTTTCTACAAGGATTTGTGAAGGATATTAAAAGTAACAGTGGCTACAACTCGTAGCAAATTTTGGTTTGAAGAAAAAGAAGAGCTTCGATCATCTTCAGCTTTTCTCTTTGAACATTCTTTGGATGATATTACCATTGAATCATACCTGGGTCGATAAGGTTGCCAGTTTGTATTATTATATATATTTTGTTATGTGTCCTGAGGGATCTTGTTGGCAGTGCTGAAGATATATGGCAACCAAACGGGAAATAAAGGACAGAAATACCAAAAATTAAATGTGAGTCTCTCAAATAGAACTGCTTCAGCGAGAGCGAGGAAAAACTTAGAGTTAAGATCTGTGGTACTTGTGGCGAGAAAGTTTTTGACAGAGATAAAGATTTGTAATGTCTGCAATTTTTTTTACCAAAATTTTTATAAGTCTCTGTAAAAAGTTATGAAGCCTTACAACAAGAAGCAGACAGCTTCTCTTTATACTGTTTATCTTGTGAGAAAGGAGTCAGGACACTTCACTTAGAGATTCTAGTCCTACAAAGAGATAAAATAAGAAAAAAACAACACTTAAACAATCCAGGAGCGAAGAGATAATCTTAAAATTTTGAAAAGAAAAGAAAAAATTAATTCTCTTTTCCACTCTGGCCCAACTTAAGACAGATTTCCAATTTTAGGGGTTTGGGGAGAGCATAAGGAGTTTTTGTTAAAGTTAGAAAAATGGATGCTTTTAAGAAAGCACAACTTGTAGCAAAAGAAGTTTAATGTTTATTGTATTTGGTATCGGTATTGACAGCAGAAGTACTAGGTTTGAAAGGTGATGAATACACAATAATTGACAAAGGAATCACGTCAAAATCCAAAGCTGCAAAAGAGACATGGCCGAATGCTCAATGCGTTGAAATAGAAAGTCAGTTTTCAAGACTGGGATTTACACAAAAATTAGTGAAATTTCAGGCCGAAAATCAGACTGTGTAGGACCTGGTTGGTTCAAAGAAAAAGATGGGTCAGTGTTAGTTGAAAAGAAAATATATTATAAATAGGTGGAAAGAATAGCTCGGTGATGTATTTTTTTCATGCGCGAAACGTAACGCCTCCCTTTGTAGACTCTTTAAAAATTTTCAGTCTACTCCAATCAGAAGTCAGAACAACAGTTCGGATGATTTCTAAAGAATAAACCAGGCAGTCTAAGTCACCACAGAAGAAGAGGAAAAGAGAGTACAAAGTGGTGACCCTGTTTGACGAAGGTAAAGATCGGGCGTAGTGGCATTTCATGATCACTGGTACCATTGAATATAGCACCAGGAAGAATAATTAGGATTGGTATCTGATAGGTGCACAAAGAATCTACGATAATGCCACGTGCTATGAAAATTTGTTTTTCAAACGTTAACAGTAAAATTGTAGGAAAATATTTAATTTTTTAAATGTATTTTAAGTGCTCAAGTATTGCAAAAGTGCCCTCGTCGTTTAAGAGTCTTCAGAGGCAAAGACGGATGCAGTTTTAAAATTACAATGTATTATGTTCTTTCTACACGGTGACAAGAATCTCAAGAAGAGACACTAATTATCACAGACATAATCCCGGTATTTTTGTCCCCGAAACATTAGCAAACTGTTTTTCCCTATTGATGGTTATTTCTATTGCTTCAAGAGTGTTGATCAGAATTTTTTCCTGGACTAATAATGTCTTTCTGCCTGTCTGTTTGTTTGTTAGTCTGTGTGGAAAATTACTTAGAAACAGATTTGGATGAAATTTTCATGAAGTGTTAATAGTAGGAGAAGAAAGAACTGATTCAATTTTGGTGTTGATCAGAATCACCGTCTGAATTTTGTTTGAGTTTGTGTACGATTGTTCTTTGCTTTTGTTAGCTGCTCATTTGTTTATTTGTGTATTTCTCCACCACGAGTACAAGCCGAGTACAAGCGGAGATAGCTCAGTTGGGAGAGCGGTCAGACTGAAGGTGTCAGGGTTCGAAGGCCCCCTTTTTGATCCCTGTTTTAATCCCGGGTCTCGGCATTGTTGTGTTGGTTGGGTTTTATTGTTTGTCTTTTATGAATGTACGGCTACTATTTGTGGCATAAACCTCAATATGGGAGGAAATAGGCTGCTTGGTTAAGGTTTGTACTCGCTGAGTGCTTTTCAAGTTGGCTATGTTTTTCACCTTGATCATTTGTAAGTTGGGTGAAATATTATTTTCTTTAAATGGGCCTTAAGTTAATATCCTATAAAACAATCATAGCAATGTATGGAAGCTGCAGCGTACTGGATCCTATTTAGTAGCATATACTAATTGCATGTCTTTTGCTTAGTCTAATTCCCCCCCTCCCCCCCCCCAAAAAAAATTAGTAACAGTAATAACCTATGATATATCTATATATGTGTGTGTCTATTTATGTATATATATATATATATATATATATATATATATATCTGTATATATATGCGCGTGTGTATGTATATATACATATATGCGCATATGTGCATATGCACATACAACTTAGTAAAATTGCTTGTCCAAGAAAAGC
The DNA here is from genome assembly GCA_003991215.1 of Morbakka virulenta. NCBI lineage: Eukaryota > Metazoa > Cnidaria > Cubozoa > Carybdeida > Carukiidae > Morbakka > Morbakka virulenta. Next base: position 1,620,290 of record RDPX01000080.1, on the reverse strand, counting down.
CTCCAATGCGTGATTGTTATAGATATGTGTAGAATGTATTTCTTTTATGCCTAACATATATTTTGTTGAACGTTGTTGGTGATTGTATTGTAGAAGGTATGTAGAAGGTATATATGCAGGTTTCGGGCTTGAAGAGGTATTTATTTGAAGATGCCTTAACAGCATTATTTTTTACTCGTACTATTCCTTCCCAGAACCATTCCATGATTTGGTTGCATCACTTATGAAATTTGGAGAGTTCCAACCTCGATTTAGTCGGGCCAGATCTAAAGCTTTGCACCGCAATTGTTTCTACATTGACGAAATGATCATAGCCTACATCATCATCACAATGAAATTGGTTTATTTTTTGGATGACAAAAATGAAAGGTATTTGTTTTACATCCAGTTTCTCATACTTTAATCTTTATGTAAGTTCACTTCTTTCTCATTTGGTCACTAAAATTATTTTTGGCATTGAAGATTGTTTATTAATACACAATATATCACTATTATGTGACCATTATGTTGACTTGTAAAAACACTCAATCACAAGTTTATTCACATCTTTATTCCATTTCATTCTTGCAATCGCGGGATATCGACAGGGCCTCCGCTGCTGCGCCAGAGAACACCTGTCGGGCGAGGGACCTTCACATAAAGTTCCAGTCCCATTTACGCCGTTATTCTCAATAGTTTCATTCGACATTTTAACACCATATAAAGGACAGTGGTGATTAGGTGTCACAGCCACCAGTATTTTTATCGAGACACCATCTCTAGGAAAATTGCTTACCAAAGCTAAAGATCCAAACCTGACCATGAGACACAGTTACACCCTGTCAAGCGTCAACCTGGAAT